>MU106487.1:3206-116706 GCA_012274485.2 Sinapis alba
TCATGAATTTTATTTAGTTTTTGGAGGTTTATTTAGATAAGGCAGTTTGGGAAGCCAACCATGGCCGATTGAAGTTAGTGTGGACGAGAGGATGGTCCGCATGGAATCAGTCAGGCCGTGTGATGGGCGATGGTCCAGGACGCCCTGAGGATCGTCCTGGATGAGTCCGCGTGCCTTGTGAATTAAGAAAATAGATTGTAGAATATATGATATAAGGACCGAACCATGCAAGTAGAATTGCTATTCTAGGTTATCGGATTGTACTCATACATATGTCTTGTGATGGTGTGTTCACAGGATCAGACCAGGACCGTGGCAAGGCCAAGGAACCATGAAGACCTGAGCCGTGGGTGGATGTGTGGGTTGTGGGATAGTTTAGTTAGTATAAACAATTGAACTTATAATAGCCTATTGTGCAATGAATCTATGTATTGGATCACAAGTTTTTATATCAATAAAGATACACTTTCTCTTATATGAATAGACATAGGAATCGGCATACTTGAACCTCATATGATTGAAAAATGGACTTAGATGATTATGGAACCTTTAAAAAGAACAAAAATTACACAATTAAGCAAAGTAAGACTGCGGGTCCTAATTGGGTCCTTTGGACCAGGATCGGGTCTTACAGATTCCCTGTCCTGGACATCCTTTAAGAAACCGAACCACACGCAATGCCGCGTTCCAGTGTGCTTCACGTGGTTGTTTCATAAACTGAGACAAGAGATGAATGGTGTAGCATAATTCTGGTCGAGTGATCGATAGATAGACCAAACGGCCAACCAATCGACAATACTTCTTAGGATCAGTAAGAACCGGAGTGTCCTCTGTTGTGAGATGATGATATTGTTCGAGTGGAATAGAAAACGGTTTGCATCCTAGAAGACCTGTATCTGAAATAATGTCTAAAGAGTATTTCCGTTGAGATAGAAAAATACCCTCTTCTGAACGGGAGACTTCGATGCCAAGAAAATATTTGAGCTTTCCTAAGTCTTTCATTTTAAAACACTCACCCAAATATGTCTTGAATTTGACAAGTAGCTCAAGATCGTTACTTGCAAGCACAAGATCATCAACATAAATTAGCACACGAATCTCCTTAGCACCTTTCGTATACATGAATAGAGAGGCATCTGAATAAGACTGAAGAAAACCATACTTAAGCAGTGAGTTTGTAAGTTTCTCAAACCAACATCGTGGAGCCTGACGAAGGCCATACAAGGACTTGCGAAGTAAACATACTTTAGTTGGATCAGAATGAGTGAAGCCGGGTGGTAAACGCATGTAAACCTCTTCATTCAAATCACCATGCAGGAACGCGTTATGGACGTCCATGTTAGATTCGGGTTTGTCATGGGCTTCCAACTTAAAACCAATTGGTGATAAGTGGATTGGCCCTAACCCTTTATATATTACTTAGTGTCCCTTAGAATTCCCGATGTGGGGTACAATATCCCTAATACCCCTCCTCGAGATGATGGCTCTTATCGGCCAGAAATCTCGGAAACTTAAGA
The DNA here is from genome assembly GCA_012274485.2 of Sinapis alba. Taxonomy (NCBI): domain Eukaryota; kingdom Viridiplantae; phylum Streptophyta; class Magnoliopsida; order Brassicales; family Brassicaceae; genus Sinapis; species Sinapis alba. Next base: position 4,724 of record MU106487.1, read on the forward strand.
CAGTTATAATCGGTCGAGCGAGTTAATTACGATCTTTATACCCGGTCATAAAGGGTTATATTAATTAGGAGTTTAGGGTATTTAAGATCTAGGAAAGAGAATCCTAGATAAGGATTACCTTGATAAGTCATCATTATCACATAATATATTCCTATGTTATCTAGTTTTAGGTTTGCCAAGTCGTCTACTTCGTTTGTATATATATTCACGTCATTCATCAATAACAAACCAAGTTGAGTGTTTACAATATTATCTCTAGTTTACATGGTATCAGAGCAAAGCAGTTTGTTTGGCGAAGTAGTTTTGATACTGAGATAAGGGAGCAGTTTAAATTTGGCACAAATAGCACGTTGGACAACACAATTTTGTTGGACAAGTGAAAGATCCCAGTATGAGTCGCATATGTTTTGTTCCCGTCTGCGAACCCGACTGGGCAAGGCGGAATACTACTGACATTTTCTAGGAACGAGAGCTCTCCTGTCATATGATGAGAGGCACCCGTATCTAGAATAAGATCACCATAATGCTTACCCGTCAATCGATCAGATGATTTATTTTTCTCATTGATCATTTGAGTAAGAGCTTTTAGTTGTTCGTCGGTAAAAACCGGAAACGAAGAAGAATTAGAAGACGTAGCATGAGCGTTGTGAGCTCTTGTGCCACTAGACTTGTTGCGATCTGAGTTATAACCTCCACGACCACGACCGCTTCTTCCTCCTCTGTTATCACCTCTGTTTGGTGGAGTCTCTTCCCACCAATCTGGAAAGCCTACTAGCTGCCAACAATTAGCTTTCTCGTGACCTCGACGGCCACAATGAGAACAAATAACTACACGTCTTGTCGGTACAGAATTTTGTGACTCAGTTGCTTCTTTCTTTGTCACAAAACCGACGGCATTCTGTTGTACTTCACGTTCTTTGGAAGAGATAAGACGTTGTTCCTCTCGAATAACTCTTGCATAAGCATCTCCTAAGTCGATAGAAGAATCTGTTGCAATAATCCCTTGACAAACAATGCCAAATCGCGACTCGTCTAAGCCCATAAGGAACTGATGAACCTTCTCTTCTTCTCTTTCTTTCTCATGAATCGCGGCTGCACTACAACTGCAAGGTGGGAGAGGTTTGTATGTGTCCAATTCTTCCCACATCTTAGCAAGACGACCAAAATAATCCATTACTGACTGTCCATCTTGTTTGCAAGACGCTAATTGCTCTTTAAGATGATGTATACGAACTTTGTTTCCCACAGAGAAACGTTTCTTTAAATTTTCCCATAACTTGTGTGAATCGGTGATAAATGTGACTGTTGATCGTACTCTGGCTTCGATGGAAGAACGAATCCAGCCAATGATCATGGAATTGACAGACGACCAGAGCTCAAAATTTGGATCATCAATGGCGGGTTTTGGTACTGATCCATCGATGAATCCTAGCTTTCGTTTAGCTCGAAGTGCATTAACTAGCTCCGTGGACCACTCATTATAGTTGTCACCCGTAGACATCACTGATGTTATCAACGCTCCTGGGTTGTCGGATGCAAACAGAGTATACGGAGTAGGTGGATTGATGACACCTTGAATTTGCTCAACTTGAGCAGACGTACTCCTAGTAGCGGAAGACTGATCACCGTCGGCCATGACTGAAGACTATTGTTCTTACAAAGAACAATGATCGACGGGAAAAAAAATTTTAGGTCGCAGAACTTTATCGCTCTGATACCATGTAAACTAGAGATAATATTGTAAACACTCAACTTGGTTTGTTATTGATGAATGACGTGAATATATATACAAACGAAGTAGCCGACTTGGCAAACCTAAAACTAGATAACATAGGAATATATTATGTGATAATGATGACTTATCAAGGTAATCCTTATCTAGGATTCCCTTTCCTAATAGCAAATTCTTCTTCTTTTCAGAAAAAAACTCATGAGTACATTTGGTGGTTCAACTCTTGCTACCAAAACCAATAACCTTCATCTGTAATCTCTGAAAACTTCGTATATGTCTGTATGCATGTTACATTCTCTGGGACTCTACATGCCTTGTGTGTGGGGAATATTAACGGTTGAATATAACCAATACTGTCATGATAATTAAGCGTATGGTTGGTCGAAATTTAAATGTGATGATACTTTAACGGCAATGCAGTTTTTATCCAGAGACGTATCCTGGTGAACAGTCTTTCCTAAGGTAAATCAGTAGATGCAGTTTACACACAGAGACAAATGCACTCATGACGTTTTTTTCTGAAAAGAAGAAGAATTTTCCCTCTTAAAACTTTTTTTATTCGATCAAATCTTTATAATAGTGTTTTGTTTTACATTGGGTAGCTGAACTATCCCCTGGAAAAAGAGCTGATAAAGGTTGGAAACAGACTTTTTGACGAACATATTAAATCAAGATGTATGTGCTTTGATGCGCTTTCTAGGTTTTTTTTTTTTTTTGGATCATTGGCAGAGTTGTCTAGTAACCGTCCATTGTCTTAATTAAGTAACAACAGAACCCACCAGAAGTGGAGATTTGGGTCAGTGACACTAACACAAACTCCAAAGTGGTAGTTTTAGATACTTTTGCTCTATCAACCCCTTAAAGACGCTGCGTTTGGAGACAGCTACCAGTTTGAGAGGCTAGGTTATACATCAAACATCCCAAGTGTTTCCTTTTCCAAACAGACGAAAAAGAACAGGTGTTGCGTAACAGGTTACTTTTGCAATTGACAAAGACTATACCCCGGAAAATCTAGTGTTTCAACTGGTTAGACACACTGAGAGATAGCTATGGTAAAGCTAAGATGTGATAACAAATGTCAAAATCTCTTGACTTGATACACACGTAACACAACTACATATTTTTGCCTCTGTTTTTATTTCATCTTGAACTGAAGTAAGTTAAAAGTCTTTTGTTTCTTTTCTTTTTACGTTAAAAGTCTTTAGTCAAAAATGTAAGTTCGTCAACATATTCGAACCATAACCATTGGATATCTCTTTCTCTATCTTCGACTACAATAGTGTGATGTTGATAGTTACTGTCCTACAAAGTGGCCGAAAGCTTTGTGGTAGAGAGACTTAAGAGAGTTTAGTCTTTTCACGCATTTGATTTTGATTGACTCAAAAACATTGAAAGAGATTGTTGTTGTATATTATGCTATCTAGCTCCTTTTCTTTCTATTAGGCTTTGTTTTCACATAATTTAATGTACATTACTCAAAAGTTTAATAATTGGTTCGGCGAATCTGGATTTCTTTTTGTACATGAATATGCTTATAGAGAATCAGAAAAGCACATTGACATATTACTGATTCAGGGCATCCACAATGGTGGATTCCCATTGTGGAGTCCTTAGAGATTTTTTTATTTATTTTTTATTTTATTTTTTTCAGATTAAAAAAAAAAATTCAACCAATCGCGTATCGCTACGTGTCGCAAATAGTGTAAGGACCGATCCTTATTTAGGAACTTTAAGGATCGAATCTTTAGGTTTTAGTAGGATCTACTAATTATTTAATTGTTTTTCCGCTAAGGACTCCCCTTAAGAACCCCTCATTGCGGGTGCTCTTAGGAAGGAATAAGGTGCTCTTTGCTTTTGGAAGTTAAGGATAAATGGATTGTACTGCTCACATTATTATAGTACTCTTTCACTAGGCTCTATTCTATGCTCTACATGTGTGTTAGTGCATATGGCATCAGTATCACTTATCTGCTTATATTCGTTTTAGATTTTTTGAGATGGGACAGTATAAATTTCACATGATTTAATTATAGAGCAATTCTCTTAAATAACTCTTTTTAAGTTTTTGTCACAAAAATAGCACTAGAAAAAAAAATGACCAAAATAGTATTTTTTTTTTTGAAATTTTGAAATTTTTTTTTTTTGAAAAATTTGAAACTCTATCCCCAAACCCACATCTTTACTCTAAATCCTAAAGTCTAAATTAGTTAATCCTAGGAGTATAAATGCATATAAATAAAAAAATTAGCTTCGAAAAAACTTATTTTAGTCATTTTCTTCCTTAAGAACTATTTTTGTGAAGAACAAACTAAAAGAGGCTATCTAAAGGAATTTTTCTTAATTATATCTAAAAATAACTAAACCTATAACAGTATATTATCCCCCAAAATATTGGTCGCACTGGCAATTTTTTTTTTTTTATGTCTTCGACTACTGTATAAATTTTATAATATTGTCAGTTCATGAGTTAATTAGAGCATTTGCAATGGTAAAAATCACATGGATCTCTCATATAATATTATTTAATTTAATTAACTAAATAATTATCTTTTAAATTGAATAAACTAGTAGTAAGAGCATCTTCAACCCCACTGCAAAATTTACTGCAAAATGGAGTAGAAAATGCAGTCATGAACAAACAAAAAAGGTATTACTCCAAATATGGAGTAATACCTTTTTTGTTTGTTCATGACTGCATTTTCTACTCCATTTTGCAGTAAATTTTGCAGTGGGGTTGGAGATGCTCTAAGGAAATATGTGGAATTGACGTTTCTCAACATTGTTTTGATGTCTCTATGGGAAGAGCTTTTTTTAATCTCTCTTGCTTTCTTAATTTATACCAATATAGTTATCTCAAGAAATTCATTTAGAATCAATCAATGCGCATGCTCTTATATATTTGAATTTGTAAATCTAAACGCACGTGCCAGTATCCACATTCGATATGTTAGATATGAGGTTGGTTCACAGTTCATGTCTTAGGTTTGACTAAATTTGATTTTGAATAATATTAGTTGTGGAAGTGATGATTCTTCTTTTGAAGAATGTGAACTCGGAAACACATAAGTTGGAGTAATATATGGGTTTTACATCTAACATGTAACGTGTGGTTGTAGGATTTGGTGCCAATATAATACTGTTTGATTTGAGACATGATCATAACTTTTGTTGTAAATATGTCTTGTTTCATGAACCAAAACAGCTAGCTGGTCTCTTATTAAGTTGGTGTATCTTCTTCAAACAGTTATCTTGAACTTTGACTTCTCTAATCTTCCGTTAGTTAATGAACATTTGACCTATACAGTATACTGGCTCCACCTTACTCATGTCTTTTCTCAAAGTTTAACAACCTCTAATGAGTTCTATTTGAGGTTAGTACCAGTTTAGATACTAACCCATTAATAGAGCCGACATAGTATCAAAATTTTACATTCGTCGCGTAGCATCTACGTTTCTTGATTCGAAAATATCAATATAAAAACACTTATTATATATTCAAAATAATTTTTTAACTATTGTATATTCAAAATACTCAATTTACATGCACGAAAATCCGTAATATTATTCCAAATAGTTACATGAAATAGATAACCACTTGCGTACAAATGTGTGTGGTGTTTCGTTCTTGACCTCTCAAAAGTGAATCAATGTTTGTTCCAACTTTTAGTGGTAACTTTGGGTTCAAATTATTGTGGAGTTTCCATATATACTTATGAAAGGCTTTTGCAGTGACCTCCAATAATTTGATCTCTTTTAACAAGACTTCTCCAAAGCCACCTTTCTCTATCATTTTGGTTGAAGCTGTTTCTTTATAGTAATAATAATAAATAACTAATGGGTCCTTTGTCTTTATTATCCTATATTGAACCTAGCTACATTGGACATCGCTGGTGCACAGAAGCATAAGGGATTATAAAATATAGACATTATTCTTTTAGTTTTTATTGACTGCACAAGTTAATGAGTGCAATCCAAATCCATCATGTTAATGTGCAATCTCTTATCAAATGTAACAATCAGTATTTGGATTAACTTTTTCTTTGATTCCACAGAAACCATATATGTCAATCAAACTCTCCTGTAATATCGTCAACTTTGCACTTATATATCTTCCAAAATAAGACATCAATTTTGGTGAAGAAACAGATTACTATGTCCTTCAATTTTCACCTATCCGGCCCCATAATTTAGAAATTACTCCCACCTTTTGGATTCTTTCACCTGTTGAGGTAATATTAGAGATGTTTTCCTTTCACTAAAATCCACATAAGTCTAAAGAATCACGACAAGAGACTACTCTATTCTATTTACTCTCAAGCTTAGTCATGTATAAACTTGACATGATTGATGAGTGCATGTATACTGAGGAAACAAGTATGTCCGTACATAATAGTATGAACAAATCGACTTAATATTTTATACTCCCTTTGTATCATATTAAGAGGGTTTTAAGTTTTTTTCCACAAAAATTAAGAAAATACAAACTTTAATATAATTTATTTTGATAATATAAAATAATATTAGTTTAGCCAATAAAAAAATATGTAATATTTTGTAATTGATTACAAATTTTAAATGACATTAAAAAAAATTTGAACTGTGAGAACATCATATATTATGAAACAAAATACAAATCGCTAAACATCACCCATAAGAGACTCTTAGTATTAGCAAACAAACTTAATACAAATTAGACATGAACTGAAAGACTCGTAGCAAACAATCATTAACAGCTTTTTCTTATGACCTAAAATGAAAATATATTACTTTTAAGTATATGAAATAAAACCATGGTAGTGGGCTCCACCCTAAGCATCTCTTGACTGACTTTAATTACTCCCTAAACTGCCAAATGTCATCCATATTCCACATGGGATCTTGTGTGACATTCTCGTACGCTTCCGCCACGTGACATTCTGTTGATATGTCTGAATTTCCCATGTAATAATATTCCTCCGTCCCAGGAATATATCCGCTACACATCGAACCATCGATGATGGTGTTGTGATCCATAAAGTGTGGAACTGTCGTGAGACCAGGCACGAAAGCAGAGCTCGAAGATGAACCATCCATGTTGCTCAGACCAGGGTTCTGATCCGAGAGATCTGTATATGTTTGTGTACTCATTGACTCTAAAGATTGAGTAGGAGGAAGAAGAGAGTTATTGTTATTGTTGTTGTTGTTTTGGGGACAGCCATAAGAAGCAGATGAGTTCTGCTCCATCTTCTCGATCAATCTAGGGACCCAGAAACTACGAACAGCGTCAAAGAACTTGTCACTATTAGATTCGATGTTGAGCTGTCGAGCTTGCTTCTGAACTCTCGTTCTCCAATAGTTCTTGATCTCGTTGTCCGTTCTTCCTGGCAAGTACTGTGCAATCTTGGACCACCTTAATTAAGACACAAGTCACACAAGTTAATAGATTATGTTCAATGGTCGGGAACTTTTTGGTAATATAAAAACAAGGATTTATGATGATGAGTTGGAGAGTGACGCACCTATTACCCCATTTAGAGTGGAGCTCGAGGATCAAAAGCTGTTCTTGTGGAGTTAGATTCCCACGTCTGATGTCAGGTTTCAAGTAATTTAACCATCTCAATCTACAACTTTTTCCGTTTCTCTTCAGCCCTGTTTTCATTTTTTAAGAAGATAAAATTGTGGTTATAGTAAAGTGAATATCTAATATATCAAAATAGTGGTTTAGTTAATTACCAGCAAATTTGGCAGCGAGATTCCAACGTCCTTCACCGTTATGGAGAATGTAAGTGGTGAGAAGAGTGTCTTCTTCAAGAGTCCAAGGCCCTCTTCTGAGATCTGCTTCTTCACTTTCTTTGAAGCTCTTATTATTCTTCATTGAATTTTCCATTCTAAACTATCAGTTTCCTTACAAAATCTATTTTATGTGTTCTATATTTTCTGTTTGTAAGAGCTATGCATGAGAGAAAAGATAGTGAGGCTTTTAGTGCTTTGAGAAGTGAAAGTGAATCCACAGGTTCTTGGGAATTTATAGACTGGTGGTATTGGAAAGTGTTCTTACTTTAGCCATCAGTTTGCTTTTTTTCCCAATGAAGAATTTTAATGTCACACGTATTCAACTTCATTTAAATATATTCCTTAATTAGCATCTCTCTTTAACTCATAAAGGATACTCCATTGTTAAATACAGTAAAACGGAATTTTATAGAAAAATACACTGACATACTCTTTCCCTTCCACTAAGATAAATGTTTTTAAAAAAAAATTATTTCATAAAGATGTATTTTGTATATTTATTATACAAAATTATAAATTTCAATAAAATTAATTAAATTTATTAAAAAATTATTGGTTAAAATGCATTGGAATTTGATAATTTTTAAAAACAATATAGATTAATATGTTTTCTTAATATGTATGAAAACACCAAAACATCTATCTCAATGGAACGGAGAGAGTATGGATTAGTCGAAATTATACTGTATTGGTGGTGTTTGGTAACGAATATTGGTGGTGCTTTTATGCAGTTAAAAATACTGTATTTCTCGAGCTTCGTACCATATATTTTCAAAACCCAATTTGTATATATAAATAACACATCCGAATATGATTTTATAAAGAAAAAGTAGCTACCTATAATTGCAATGAACTATATGTTTGATGAGAAGTATAGAATAATAGATGTCCGATACAGTTTCATTTGGTGATGGAAAAAGGAATAGAATTTGGTGACTTAACTATATGGATTAGATGTTCACGTGGAAAGAATATATACTTGGAACCCGAATCTTGGAAGAAAATGGAGAGGTGCAGTTTAAATTCTTAAATAAATTAACTTTACTGGAAAAGTTTGCAATAGTAACTCATGATTAATATTTCCTTGCATTATGCCAAATAATTTATTTAACTCTTACATCCCCTACCTTGTAATATAGAAAATCGATTTTCGATATTACAATGATACATTTCCTGAACTTTTAAGATTAGGCCTAGTTTATATTCTCTATGTTTTAAACTAACGGATTTTCAGTTTTATATATAATTATTTTGTAATTAATAATTTAATAAAAAAGTATATTATATTTAACTAATAAAAATACATAAAATTTTAAAATAAATAAGTAATATTTTTTAATATTTACTTTTTTTTTTGTAAACAACAGAATACTTTCTATGTCGCATCACCAGTTTTGTAGTGATATGCTTTGATAAACCGTATCATGACATAATGAATTTGCAGAAATGCTTGAATTATAGGTTGCATCAATGTGGTGTGAATGGTAAAAGCTAAAATACAGCTTGTTTTGTTAACGCCAATTTCTAGAAGCCAGCTAATAATCATCCTGACTTTGTCGAATAGCATATATCCTTCAAACTTTGAATATTCAAAGAGTCTTCCTGAGTTTTCATTAGTCAGGATGATTATAGTATTCCATATATTAACTATTTTGTTAAACAAATAATAATTTTGGGAAAATAAGGAAAGGGTCGGTGTCGCTTTAATTGGAGAAGTCAAAAATGTCTATGTGCATGTATTAAAAACATATGGTATTTGCTAATAATACCTCAGTTACTGTTTGAACCAATCTTCTGAAGATGATATGATAACTCACTCCTAAAAATGCTAAATAAAGCCTAATGACCAGGGATAAAGAAAATGAAGTATGATTTGACATGTGTGTCCACATTATCATTTTACTAAACAATCAGCAGTACCATTTCGATGGTTCTATTAGTGACAATCATTTTTGTCGGCAGAATAGATGTATAGCTGTATTTTGGATAGGCCAGCTTGGTTTAAATCGGTTTGGTTTTCCAGTTATTGGATAATTCAAGCTCTTCCAAAATTAATTGAATCAACATGTTTGGTTTGGATTGTTTCAGTTTTTAGGTTTATTTAAAAAAAAATCTGACAGCAGTTCACCAAAATGAACCGAACTAAAAACCCAAATCCTCAAACCTTTGGGTCGGATCGAGTAATAATCCCAAGGCCAAGGCCTAGATGGAGAAAGGAAGGAAAACCAATTTAGGGATTGCAGTTGCAACCATCACATTCATTTAGTTAAAATATTATCATTAGGAATGGACTAAGTATTTGATCAGAATCCTACAAATCCGAGTTATAACATAAGATGGCTTTAATCAAAAAAAGACATAACAAGATGGCAACAAATGGACCAAATGTGAGAAAGAACAAGTGTGTAACAAGTTTAATAGTGAAAAGAAACGTGGTTTTAGATATAAACAAATGGAAGACAGAGAGAACCGGGAGACGTAGAGTATTTTCAATACCTCGTTCTGTCTTCTGTGGATATATTTTCAGTCTTTCAAAGGATTGAAACACGAAACTAAACACAAAGTAAGTCGTCCTTAGTTGATTTCAAAATATTTGCAGACAAAAGCATAGACAAATATGATGGTGTACCATGAGAGCACTTATATCAATCTGAAAAAGCAAAAAAAAAAAAAAAAGAATAGTTCCAATGAGACACATAAAACATTCAACATTTTGTGTGCGGTTTCAAGACACTCTGTACTAGCATATAGTAGAGGCTCAAACTATTTTCTCTAAACAATCATCAGAACAATAGCTTCGCAATCAAAGAAAGTTCTTTGCCTCAGATAAATGAGATAATACAAGGACAATATGTGTTGTTGAACTTTTACCCACATCAGCACATAATAAACAAATGTTCTTACGTAAGTTATGTTCAAACAATACTTAGTAAATGCATAAGTAATAAAATGGGCTCAAAGGATCATCTTCAAAGCAGTAAAATATAAGGAAAAGTATGTACCTTGTAACGAGGAGGAAGGCTACGCATAAGTTTGACGCGGACACAAAGACCGATAATGGTTGCCATGCTACAATGTTCCACCGTTGGAGTGAATGTAACCCTACAGAAAATTGCATCAGCTCAGCACAAACTTGCTAAACTAAAAAAAAAAAACTCATAGAAAAGAAGAAATAACAAAAGGGATCATTCTTGTAACCTAACATAACTCTTGGAATCATCAACTTCAACAGAATCTTCTGTAAGGACTTTGAGTTGTTCCAGAGAATAAGGATGCTCTGGATCTTTTATATCTCTTATATGATGTGCTGATTAACTGTTAAGTATTATAACCAAATAAACTTCTACATAAAGCCTTTTTTCTGAGAATTAACTTCTACATAAAGCTTTGCAATTAGAAAATGGAATAAAAGGATATCGAAAACTTCGAGCTGATCGATTGCATCTACTGAAAGCTCATTTGTATTGCTGGAATCAGTACGAACATCACGGCGCTCTTTTCTCTCGTATACAATCGGGTTCTCGTTGATTAACCCACTAACCATTTTCTTCCAATTCAGAATTGAAAACCCTAAAAGACTAAACACAAGAACGAATCAAACATATATTCCCAAGGAAGAATCAATCAATCAATCAATTAACGAAGCTTATAATCGTACTCTGGCGCAAAACTTCAATTCGATTAGAGAGAGGAGCGCTGATGGAAGATGAAGAAGACGAAGCACAAATGAGAAGTAATTTTGTGAATAACACGTTGGAAGTTGGGCCAGGCCCATTTAACTGAAGTTTCTAGAAAGAGTCACGTGTGTTGCTTTATAGATCGACACGTGACCACCACGTGCTTCTTCCACGCTCCTTCGTCCCTGTCTAAGATCAAAACTGTAGTCAAACTCATCGGACGGTCAGATCAGTTCGAAGAAACCAACCATGGCGGAAGAGAAAAGCGGGAAGAAGCAAGTGATGGTGGCGATCGACGATAGCGATTGCAGTAAACACGCTCTCCGATGGACGCTCGCGTATCTCAAAGACAGCCTCGCCGATTCCGAGATCATTCTCTTCACCGCGCAGCCTCAGCTTGATCTCAGCTCCGTCTATGCTTCCTCTTATGGCGCCGCTCGTTAGTACTCTACTCTTTCATCATCTGTTTTCTATTTTCTCGGCGATTGAGTTGTATTGAGTGTTGTCTTCTGTGTTTGCAGCGGTAGAGCTGATAAACTCAATGCAAAAGAACTACAAAAACGCAGCGTTGAATCGAATTGATGAAGGGACCAAGATTTGTGCTGAGAGTGGGGTTTGTGTTCACCTCACTCTCTGTATTTCTATGGATCACATTAAAAAAAAAACTAACTTGGTTGGGTTACAGGTTACCCCAAAGAAGGCGATGGAGTTTGGAAACCCTAAAGAAGCTATATGTGATGCTGTTGAGAAGCTTGGTGTTGATTTGCTTATCGTTGGGAGTCATGGTAAAGGGGCACTAGAAAGGTCTGTGCATACCAAACTTTCAAGAACATTTAAGGAGTTAAGCTTTTGGTAGATGATAATGGTTGTTTTTTTGTGTGTGGACAGGACTTTCCTTGGGAGTGTTAGCAACTACTGTGTTAACAAGGCTAAGTGCCCAGTTCTTGTGGTGAGGACAAAGGCTTGAAGACCCTTCTCTCAGAGAACCGCCTCGCTTGCTACTGTATGTGTGTTGTGTAAACATATTGATAATAATGCTCTGCTTGTATACTACTGTTTGAAGAAACTTTGTGAATGGAAATAAATATATTATTAGTTTGATAAATAACGAGCTTTGCTGTGCTCTTCTCTTTGTTCCGATACAATCACATGCTAATGAACTCAGCTTCCACCAAAAATCCTGTTTAGTGTTGCTGCTAGTCTCACCCCTCCCTGTGCTAAGCGCTGATACACTATTGGTAGGCGTGAAGAAAAGTATTCATCTGCGATATGTTTTGTTCTTATTAGCTTCTTTATTTTGTGAATCATCAATAGTTATGTTTGGTGAATTCTTTACCTTCTAGAGTATCTCCGTCAGTTACTCCTTTGTATGCCCAGTCACAAGCTGCTTTGATTCCTTCGGATGCATAGCTGCGGAAGAAAGCAAGTGGAAGTTAAGATTTTGGTATCTTTCTGACTTGAAGAACAAAGGTATTGTAATCTTTGTATTATCTGACTTACATGTCTGGGCATGCTGTCTTCTTTGTGCAAATCTCCCACCTATTGACTTGATCGGCCCATTCTGTCTGCATTTTATTGAATATGTGATCAACAACACAGAAACGCCTTGAACTATACAGGTAAAGACCAATCTTTTCCATTAATGAGTACCGTGATATTCTTGTTGATTGCATCCACCATGCCATCTAGCTCGGAGTTATAAAAATCTGCTTCAGCGGTCTCGATAATGCTGGAATCCCAAACCTGTGTCAAACTAAGGATTAGTACTGTCTAGATATCTGATGTTCAGGTTAATATAGGCCTTTGTCAGAAGTTTCTATTTATTTTTGTTTTCTTACATGGTGAAGGTTAGCTTTTCTCGTGTACCAATGCACTTCGATGGTGTTCCCTCCTTTGTCCGAAGCAAAACCCACATGTAGAGGCTGCATTTTTACAACTATGCTATTTAGACATACCACCAGATACGAAACTCTGGTAATCTGGATCGAGTTTATGATTTATACCTGATGGATATCACCCATGAAATGAGACAGGAAAAGCAGGGCCTCTGTTAAGTTGTCTGAAAACAAGAAAAAGAGAACATGTGAGGGAGGTAGAAGATGAGGACATTAGCGTGGATAAGTTTTGAAGATACATTGTGGCTTAGATGCAGCTTCAGTGTTGTAGGTAAGAAGCTGTGTGGTATAATTGTAGATGGCTCCTGCAACGCATCTTCCTTTCACTCCATCTTCGTCCTTGCAATCCCCTTTAAGAACCCAAAACAAACAAAGCCACATAAGAAAAATGTGGTTGAAAAATCTTCTCACTTTTTATGTTTGATGATTACGAAAACAAAACTCTCACTGTTGTATTGGTAGGAACAAGCATCAGGAGTGTTGATGTAGTGGAGAGGAGAAGACCAATGGTATCTGAACTTGACACGGTCAGCCCAAACACACAAGCTTGACAAGTCTCCTTGTGCAGATTCAGGTAACAGCTCTTCTACAGCCTTTTTTGCAGCTTCATCCAACCTAGTCTGTTCTTCTCCTCACTTATTAGTAACTACACACACACATATATATATATATATATATGTTGATAATAAACCGAAAGACAAATACTAGTAAAAAATAAAAAACCTGAGCGATTTTACAGACGATGGTGTGACCTTCAATACCCCAGCCATGGACGTTTGGTGTTGAGTAAAGAAATAAAGCAGTGATGATCATCACTACATGTAATAACCATATTTGGTTTGCCATTTAAGAGTTCTTTAGAATGTACTTTCTTTTGTTTTTTGTCTTGGGAGATGATTGAGTTTTCATTTGGCTCTTGTCTAATATATAAATGGTGATGAAAAATAATGAAGACGTATAAGGAAGTAGATCCGCAGATCTGATGCGTGTACTGGTGTGAAAAGCTTTTGAAGTTCAAATGTGAGAAGTGAGTATATTATACATTGTAGATACGTAATCTTTTTCGGGTAAGGAAATGAATCATGTGTGAAACCAAATGGGTTCTCGTGGGAACAAATGTTACTTCTTCCCTCGTTCCTCTTCAGTTATATAACGAATCTGTGACATTAATGTGATCATATCTTTACCAGATATTAGGCATGGGACTTTTATCCGAATCCGGATTCGATCCGAGATTCGATCCGGATCCGCTCCAAAAATTCGGATATCCGAAGGGGCCGGATCCGGATAGTAAAATGTTAGATCCGTGAAAACCGAATCCGGATCCGGATATCTTGATTTTTTAGTCTAGATATCCGGATCTGTAATTTTTATTGATAGTTCTTTCAAAAATCGTAATATATATAAACTAATTTCATTTGTTATATTTCTATTTTTATAATATTTGTATAAGTATAAATTCTGTAATAATATACTTAGAAACAATTAAAACACTATATTAATTTTAATTTTAAATTATTGTTTATATTTATATATATTTTAATAATGGTTTTATTTATTTTAAAGATCCTAATCCGGATTCGGATATCCACCAGATATTACAGTTTTTAGGAGGAAATCCGACACCTAGATATCCGAGAACCCCGGATCCGGATAATGATAGTAAAATCATGAATCCGGATCCGAATACTTTAAAATACTTTGGATATCCGATCCGTTCCAGGCCTACCAGATATCACTCATTTTCTTAATGAATTTAACATTTTAAGCCTATTAAATTATAAACATATCATTAAAATTTGTATCAAAATTAAAATATCTTCAATATTCTTCATATAGCACCAAAACAAATTGTTTCTCAATAATAGTATACAAATGTTAAAATCACAAAATTATATTAATCAAAATATTTAAAATAAATAATTATATATATCTCTAAATTAAAGTATAATTTATCGTTTATGGTTTATGTTTTATGGATTTTTTTACTTTTATGATAAATATCTGTTTTATTTTAAGTATATATATATATATATATTTATTATTATTTATGTGGAATTTATTATTTATTTGTAATAATTTAGTTTTTATGTTTAATGATTTTTATCATTTCGTGCTATTTTGTGATGAAAGTATTAGTATTATTAATACGATTTGGCTTATTTACAGTCTCTAAACTCTCAGTTAAACAAATTGAAAATGTGCAGTTAAAGTTAACCAATTCGCTTATTTATAAATGCTTCAGTGGGTTTACCATTTCAAACTGATACCGATTTTCACAACAGAAAAAAGCTTTTCCCCAACTAAAAGCTCTTTGTCACACCGAACCTGACCTAACCCTATCACACATTTGTCAAATCGTCACTCCAAAAGAGAAAAAGAAGAACATCACATTCGGAATGTTTCAGTTTACCGGCGCAGCGGCTCCGGCTATGCCAATGATGGCATCACCTCCCAATCTACTTAAACGGCCGGTGATGTTCCCTTGTTCGTCAAGGCCACCCCTTACGTTGCCTCCTCGGAGCGCCCAAATCAACAAACCTCTCGCAATTCTCGATCTCAAAGGTGGCAAAGGGTAAATTGCATATCTCTAGTTTCTGTTTTTTTTTTTTTTTTGCTGCATTATTTTCAAAAAGTTGTGTATTTGATTCAGAATTGATATGTTTCCAAGGCCACGGAGTTTTTTTTTTCTGTTTCTCTCTTAAACGCACATAAAAGTTCAGTGATGTAAATATTTTTCTAAAATCCGAAGTGTTTAGCAGAATGAGCGGATTCCACGATGTAGAGTTCAAAGTTCGTGATTATGAATTGGATCAGTTTGGTGTTGTCAACAATGCTGTCTACGCTAACTATTGCCAACACGGTTTGTTTATACGATGTTCCTTGCTTGCTGCTTTTAAACATTTTCTTTTGTCAAACAAGTGTGTATTGGTACCTTAGTTCTTAGTTCTGGTGGTAAAGGGGTTGCGGTTGCAACTACTGCCATCTGGATTCGATTTACACAGGGAGGGATGCTTTACGCCAGAAATGGTATTAGCGATGCCTGGTCCTGGGTCTGGAGGATTATTTGGACCGAAGGCACCTCCTGGCATACACAAAAAAAAAACAAGTGTGTATTGGTTTCAGAATTCTTGTCTGCATGTTCAAAGTTAAGAGTCTTGTACTCAAGATCCTGCTAGTTTACGTTTTAGAATATTGCTAATTCACTTATCTACCGCTAGCAGCTTTCTTTACCCTTATTTCTTGCTAGTAAGCCTCTAGAGTCATGTCTTTGAGCCATGTGCATTTCACATTTTCTTACTAAAGGCCGACACGAGTTTCTAGAGAGTATTGGTATCAACTGTGATGAAGTCTCACGTTCTGGGCAAGCCTTAGCGATTTCTGAGTTGGCTATGAAGTTCCTTGCTCCTCTACGCGTAATCTCCTATCCTCCTTCTTGACCATTATATTCCTCATGTTTTATATTGATATGTACCTCATTTCATTTGCTTTGAGCCACAGAGCGGAGACAGGTTTGTGGTGAAAACGAGGGTATCGAGGTCATCTGCTGCGCGTATTTACTTTGATCATTTCATCTTCAGACTTCCAAAACTAGAGGTTAACTTCTCACTAAGCCTTCTTGTGTTCTTTGGTTGATTCTTCTTCTTTTTTTCTTTTTTTTTGTCTACTACTGATTTGGAATCATTTGATATGGATACAAACAAATGCAGCCTGTCTTACAGGCAACAGGAATAGCTGTATGGCTTGACAACAAGTACCGTCCTGTTCGTATCCCTCCTCACATACGCTCTAAATTTGTTCAGTTCCAGCGCCAAGACGAACCCGTTTGAGCTAAAACATCCAAATAGAACATGAACAACCCGACTCAAAAATATCTGATCAAAACTCAACCAAAAATTTACAATTACTTATTTGGGTACAAAATTCTTCTGCCCAAAAAAGAATATACCGAAAAATAGATTCGGAACCAAAAAATTGGTTCTTATCCTATTTAAAAATATGAATATCCAAGATTATAATTCTATATGTTCTGTTTTATATATTTTAATTTATGATTTATTTGTAATGTTTTTTGTTTACGATCTTTATTATTATTTTTAATCATTTCAAGTAATATCAAATTTTACATAATCAAATTTAGAGTAAAACGAAATGTTTAGTGTCAGTTACAATATAAAACCGACATGGATTTGTTATGAACTTAAAAATTATAGATATTTTACATATATTTAATTATAGATCTGAATATGCCTATAATTTTCGTATTTCTCTAAATATAATCATATAATTTTCGTATATACATTAATTTTTTTATCAATAAAATCGAGAGGAACGGTTTGATAATACAATAGGCCAAACCGATCAGAATTTAAAACCGAACTGGTACATAGTCAACAATACAAGATCCAATTAACGTGCGTAGATCGCACGGTTCTCATTTGGTCTCATGAATCACATCTATAAACTAACGGCCTGGATCATAAGATAGATCGCGAAGAACACAATTGCATCTTTTGAGATCTCTCTCTCCTCTCCGTGACTCGAACCAAAACGACGACGAAACCCTAACCTCCATGGATCTCTCCCCTCGTCTCTCATCGATCCTCGTCCTCCTCCTCCTCTCCATCTCCCTAGCCTTCGCCGAGATCCGCAAATCCGAGATCCGATCCGATGACAGACCAATCATCCCCTTGGACGAATTCGGATTCACTCACACAGGACGCCTCGAGCTCGACGCCTCCAAGATATCTCTCTCCAACACCAACCCCGACCTCGATCTCTCCAAGGTCGGCTTCTTCCTCTGCACGCGAGACGCATGGGTGCACGTGATTCAGCAGCTCGAGGAAGAAGAGATCACGTGCGCTCTCCAGTCAGATCTCGTCAAGCACGTCTTCACCTTCAACAGACTCAACAAGAACACGAGCTTCTCCACCGTCTTCACCGAGAACGACGCCGATCAGTACTCCCTCGTCTTCGCCAACTGTCTCCAGCAGGTGAAAGTCACCATGGACGTCAGATCCGCCATGTACAACCTCGAAGGGAAGAACGGCGGACGAGACTATCTCTCCGCCGGGAGAACCGTTCTCCCTAAAGTCTATTTCCTCTTCTCCGTCATATACTTCTCCCTCGCCGCCACGTGGATCTACGTTCTCTACAAGAAACGTCTCACCGTCTTCGCTATACATTTCTTCATGCTTGGCGTTGTTGTTTTGAAAGCTTTGAACCTCTTGTGTGAGGCTGAGGATAAGTCTTACATCAAGAAAACTGGAAATGGACATGGCTGGGATGTATTGTTCTACATCTTCAGCTTCCTCAAGGGGATCACTCTCTTCACACTCATCGTCTTGATCGGGACGGGTTGGTCTTTTTTGAAGCCTTACTTGCAGGACAAGGAAAAGAAAGTGTTGATGATAGTCATTCCTCTTCAGGTTGTTGCTAACTTTGCACAGGTTGTTATCGATGAAACCGGGCCTTATGGGCAAGACTGGGTCACTTGGAAACAGATCTTTTTGCTTGTTGATGTGGTTTGTTGCTGTGCTGTTTTGTTTCCCATTGTGTGGTCTATTAAGAACCTTCGTGAGGCGGCGAAGACTGATGGGAAGGCTGCTGTGAACTTGGTTAAGTTAACTTTGTTTAGGCATTACTACATTGTGGTTATCTGCTATATCTACTTTACCCGTGTTGTCGTGTATGCACTTGAGACCATTACCTCTTACAAGTATATGTGGACTAGTGTTGTTGCTAGCGAGTTGGCTACCTTGGCGTTCTATCTGTTTACTGGCTACAAGTTTAGGCCTGAGGTGCATAACCCTTACTTTGTTGTTGATGATGATGAAGAAGAGGCTGCAGCTGAGGCGTTGAAGCTCGAAGACGAGTTTGAATTGTAAGAAGCATACTTTTGTTTGACAGGGTGATTGTGAGTAAATCAGATCGTTATATGGTAAACCAGCTTCTCTTGTCTGTCTTTTTTCTTTTCTTTTTAAAGTTATCTTCTTAGAATGCAATACCTATTTTGTTTTTATTGTGTTGTTGAGACACTTATATAGACTCTGATGAATGTCTTAACCATTGCATAGTATAATTTTGTATTAATGGGAACATAAAACGCTTGGTGCTTTATACTTGTACTAACTCTTTGCTTAGTATATGATCGACAAAATGGCCTGATTAGAGAAGTAAGGTAAGCAAGCAAGTAGCTTGAAAGTAGGCGATTTTAATGCCTCCCTGCCGTTGTTGGTTCTGTATCATATATCTTCAGGTCAATGAATTGGTAGAGAGTGTGGTTGATTTGAGAATTGGATGGTTGATTTCCCTTTCAAAAAGAATATAGCACTTGTTACTTCTGCCAGACAAATGTCTTCCAAGTTATGATCATGGAAGGTCACCCATCTTTAGAAATATTTAATCAATTGATCTTTCATTTTTATTTATATATATGCTTCAAAATAAAGTTAAGAATGAAAAGGAAATAAAAGGGTTGGAGAGAGGATAGGTAGGAACAACAAAAATTGATGAGTTTTCTAAATCAACGGTCCACACAGAAAATAAGCTCCCCACCAAACACCAACCTAATAAAAGTTAATTTGGGAATATTACACTTCATCACCCGATTAAAGGATGATGCAAAGCAAGAGGAAGAAAAACACACTCAATGAACTGCAAAACGTGAACAACCAAAACACTATGCCTGTGTCACTCCCTCCTTGGTTTGGTTGGAACTTGGAAGAGTACAAAGTCAAGTGAGACGTGTTTGGTGTTAAACAAATACATGTGAAATACTTTAAAAGTTCTAACCAAACCAAACTATAATATAACTTTTAATAGGAACTATAATCTTTAAAAAAAATATATATATTAATCAATTTTTGTGTTTCTTAAATTATGTTGTTTGGAAAACTAATTTTATACAATAAAATAATCTGTGTGTTTCTTAAATTAATATATCTCATAAATATTTTAAATTTATAGGCACGTATAAAGTAATTTAAAAATATAAAACAATCTAAATTGATTTGATTTCTAATTTTATATTAATCAATTTTTGTGTTTCTTAAATTGTGTTGTTTGGAAAAGTAAAAACGAAAAGAAATAACAAAATAGATTATAACTAAATTAATTATATTATTGTTGACACCAATTTATCTATAATCAAATATTGATAATTATTTTCTCTAACTTTATTTTTGTGAAAGATCACAAGTTTGTTTTATTTCTCTTTTTGTATATCTTTTTAGGAATCTTCTAATCAAGCATGCCTAATAAGTAAAGTAATGAAATATAAAATATATAATCAAAAAAAATTGTTTAACTCTTATGCATTAGCCATGTAGCGTCTAATTAGTTTAGGGACGTTTTGAACATTGAAATATACTATATTAGATTATTTTTAACATGACAATAGTAGCATAAATCCATAAAATAAACTTTTAGCAAGAAACCATCCTAAATCCGACATATGAACGATTTTTGAGACACCTTTCATAACAAGGAAATCTGATAATTAACTATACCCATTGAATCTTGACTTTCTGATGAGCATTCATGATTACGTGAACAAAGACTTGCAGAAGTTTTTTACGACGTAACATGTGCAGATTCAGCATAATGATATTACATAACGTTACATACGCCTCTTAGTTTTACCATTAGCTTTAGGGATCTTGTTAATGACTTTAGAGTTGAAGTTATCATAGAGCTTCTTCATGTTCATCCCGCTTTTACTTGCTGCATAGTTCAGCTCTTCTTCGTATAGCTCATACAGCATCGGTATCGTCTCCATCCCCACAAATACTTCACCGAAAAAATCACACAAACACTTTTTGTAAATTATTTAAAGTCTATACGTAGATAAAATCATAAAGACTCACCAATGTATAACAGTGTTAGAGAGCTGAAATAGTTTCCAACGACTGATAATATCCACAGTGAAACAACGGCCTGAAACAGAACGTGACACAAGTTTCAATCCAAACTTGCTAACTAATCCAAACAATCTTGATGTGAGATTAGCATTTCTTGAAATTTAAGGTATATATTAATATCTTTTTACCAAAACAAGGAGTCTAAAGTCTGTTCCACTTGAAACATCAAACAGTTTGATAATGAACCAGTTTATCTTGTCGAACAAGACTCTCCATGTTGATTCAGAAATCTTTAGGTCATCAATACTTGGTGGTCGCCTGCATGACACGGTGTGTTTCTTTGAGTGCTTGGTTCCATAAAGAAGAATCAAGTGTTAATGTTTTTTTTTCCTTACCTTTTGATTAGTTGTGAAGAGCCAATGTAAGACCAGATGAGGAATATGAAGATGGAGATCAAGAGGATCTGGCAGAGGAAAGTGATGAAAGGATACTCAACTACTTCGAATAAGAACCATATCAATGTGAAAACCGCAAAGATTGTTCCTGATTCTTTCTTGTTTTTCCAGAACATTATATCTGCAACTACAACATTTCAAAAGAAAATCTTATTCAGAGAAGAGATTAAATTAAGAACAAAGATTAATGTTAATAAGGTAAGAAAGATATGTATGTTACAGCGTCCTCCTCCTAGATTATGGTACAGAGATCTTCTTCTCGATGAAGAAGCTCCATGTTCATCTCTTTGGGCCATGACTGTTTTAGTTTTGCGTTTTATAATTAAGCCTTTTTGTTAGCTAAGCTCTAAGATTCAAAGGTCTTTATATATATACAAATAAGAAAGGATTTGTTCTTGGATTCATAAAGAAGAAAGCGATTTGAGATTTGGGAAAGGTATGGCTTTAGCATGTTGCATAGCTTATCCTTTTATTTTATTACATGAGTTAAGTTAATCAACGGTTTGATCATAGTTCTTTGTTTAAACCCTTGCTCATGCAAGAATATATATATATTCCAATCCAAGTTGTTATTACCGGGCCTAATAATCGGCCTAACAATTTGGTTTTCGTTTCTGATCGGTATTTAGGTTGGTACAACCGTTGAACCGATTTATAACATTTCAAAATTACTTCGATTACCAGCTTGGTTTGGTTTAACCAAACCGATGGGTCAAGCATATTTCTTTCCTAAATCGAGTTATACTACATTACACCAAAAAATTAGACTGGTTATACCAAAATTAATCCAATTGTGTTACCATTACTCAAATTCAACCGAACCCAATTACCTGAATTAAAACAAAAATACTCTAATTTAAACCGACTTTTTAAAGATCTTGGCTAATACTCTAAACCGAAACTAACCGATAGCTAAACTGAAATTTGTTTGGTTATTTCAGTAATCCTTGTAGAAAATTTTCGGTTAACCAATAACCGAAAATCCCACCTTGGTTCGGTTAACCGAACTAGCATGCCTTAGTTATGACTAATTATCCCTGATTGTTCGAATCCCTAGTTAAGCTCAAGTGAGAAGCTAAAGAGCCAATCCAAGTTTCTCATAAGCAGACATACATAAGCCAACATTACCTCTCAGAAGTCAGAATACAAGTTTATATGAACAATTACAACACAACAACATATTACTATAGTTTATACCCCTGCCTGAAAAAGCATAGCTATCATAAGAACCAAAACAAAAGTCGGTTAAACCTTGTCGAAGTCGGTGTTGTGTTGCTTAGGAGCATCTGCAGGAGTAGTAGTCATGCCAATGCCATCATTATGATGCTTCTCCCATCCACCAGTATCAGCCTTGGAATGAGCCAAGTAGTATAAAATGGTAGCAATCAAAGACATGAGAGTGAGAGCAGCTCCTGCAGCAAACACACCAACGGGTAAAACAGCACAAGAAAGCTCTTTCCCTTGATAGATGCCTTTGTTTTTAGTGTGGTAAGCGTTTTTTACTGATCCAGCCAACAAACACGCCTCAGCACCTAAGAAGCTTACCCTGTGAAGAAGTATCAGATTCAAAGTTCAATTCTTTAGCTTTCTTTATGAGTTGCAAGTTCAGATCTTGGCTACTAAACAAAAAGACTGAATCTTTACTTTTAAGTTGAACACAAGAGGAAAGAGTTGAACTTTACCAAGAGACGATGAAGAAGACAATAGCCCAGACAGTGTAGGAGGTACCAGTAACGAGACCCTTTCCGCAGCAGAGACACTTTGTAACGCCGTTAACCACCGCTTGGCTCACGAGAAGCAATCCAAACGCCGACATACCGTACACCGTCGACGCATCTGTTCCGTACCTGCAGAAAGTTTTCTCATCGTACTGGTCTGGTACTGTTACAGCCTGTACAAAGAGGGAGAGAAGAAATGATTTAATCGGAAAATAAAAAGAAAGAAAGAGAGAGAGTGTGTGTGTAAGAGAAGAGTACGGTGCTACGGCGTCGTTCGGCGCCAAAGGCGAATACGAAGGCGAGGAGGTGAAGGGAAGTGAGGACGGCGAGAATGGGAACGGAAACCGCCATTGATTTCGTTCTCTGCTCTCTCTCTTTCTCTCTTTTGTTTCTCTTTGCTCTTTTGTCTCTTTAGTGCTTTGGTCAAGTGTGTGAAGAGAGACACTAAAGTGTCTTGATATTTGTTTTTCCTTTTTTCGATTTTTTAACATTACTATTTCGACTGACAGGGAACGTAAATATTGCTTCTATTTGATCATTAATATTTTAAAAATGAAAAAAATATAAAACTCAACTTCAAATAAAATAAATTTTTAATTTTAGTACAAAAAATAATATAAAAGGAGAGATTTTAATATATAATATTTCTAACTTTTTGTTTAAATATTTTGATAAAAGTATGAATATAAAAATATATTATTACATTACTAATGAATATTTCAAAATTTTGAATATGTTATATTAAAGTTTCTCGTTAAAATAATATGAATTTCTGAATTTTTAAAATATTTATTCAAAATATTTATATTTTGTTTTATATTTAGTTATATATATATATTCTTTCTGTTTTTTTAACATATGATATTTTAGAAAAAACTTTTTTCAAATTATACTGTATAATGTTATAAATTTGTTGTATAAAATTTATTAACAATTAATGATATATGATAATAATATTATATTTTAAAAATAAGAAAAATAAATTTTTTTTTTTTAATTTGAGTGTAGACTTGCATGTATTATTAAGAAGAATTAAGAAATATAAGGAGAATAATTATGTTGATGCAATAATACTATTGATCTTGAATGTTAGAGTGTCTCCATCATTGCTAGCTTATCCTTTCAATGTCATTTAGGAAGAGATAAGTAATCATCCAAAAGTCACAGAAAAAAAAAGTAATCATCCGAAGAAGACGCCCATTTGTCATTTTGCCGAGTATAATACAAAAATGCAGCAATCAGAAGAAATTTTTGAAAAGATTATTCAGGTCGTTTCTAGGTAGGAGGAGGCTCTCCCTTTTTTGACAAAGATCAATATGCTCTGCCGGAATAGCTGGATCACCGCTAAGTTGTCGGCCCCACCGTTTGTCCTTTTACCGGTGATAGCAAGTCCCGGTCACCCATTTAGAATATCTAAAAGATATTAGCAAGGGTTAAGTACAGGCCCATTGGGCTTCTAAAACTATATATTTTCACTACTGAATGTTGAAGATACTCATCTTAAATTGAGCGAAGCCACCCCTAAATAGTCAAAGACAATACTCAATCTTATATCGTTGACTTCATCAATCTTATCCACTCGCTACACGAACCAGTAGAGCCAAATTCTACAACTTCTCCATGAACTGAGACCGGATTGATGTTTTCTTTATGTGATTCATCTTCCAAACTGCATTGTATACGATCTGGCGAGAACGTAATAAAAGAAATCATGAGATCCCTCAGTAACGCCAGCCCAGTTGATCAGAGAGGTGGACAAGAATGTTCGTAATAGACTATCATCGTCCATATGTGAGCACTGAGCATCAAGCTTATGAAGGAGAACTAGTTTGTTGGTTTGCCACATGATAGTCATATGTTTACATTTTTTAGTATAAAAACTTCAGCAAACTATAAACACAAAAGAGTATTTTTTTAATCAAATTAAGTTAACATTCTTTTCAAAAAAGAAGAAATTATTCATATGGACAAGAACTAGTTGATGTTGCTATTCTGAGAGGTTCCAAAGATGTATTTAATGACTATGCAAATTAGGTGTGAAAATTTAAATTTAGTTACGGTTTTTTTGGGTTCAGTTGGGTTTTGGTTTATTTGGATCTAAAAAACATTTAACTAAAATTAACAAATTAGTTAGGTTTGGTTTGTGTTAGGTTTGGTTTGTGTTTGTTCAGAGTTGATTTTAGTTTTGTTCTAGTTCAGTTAAAAATATAGGCTCTAACTGGTGACCATGAAAAGAATAATAGGAACAAAAGGAAAGAAACGAAGAGGAACGAAATAAGAGGAATACTTGTTCCTTATGTTCCTTCCTAGATTTATTACGGAATAATTTTGTTCTATAATTCTTTAAATTAAAAAGAATGAGAAGAAACATTGAGAAAAAGATATTCCTTACAAATGATGTCAAATTTAAGAAACAAAGATGAATTAACTATTCCCACTCATTCATTTGGTCACCATTTAGAGCAATAATTTTCAAAAATATATAAATCATCATTTAACACAAAATCTTTTTTTCATTATATTTAAACATAAAGCTAAACATCACAACAAAACTATAGAATATATAACCCAATAATTTTATGTTATTATCTTCAAACCTAATATATATATCATAGATAATTTCGGTTTTGATATTAACATATAAGATTCATATTTATTTTATTTTTAGTTGCGTTTATTATATTTATTTAGTAGTAAAACGTATAAATTATATTTAGTTGTTTAAGTTAAATAGTTAAATATATTAAATCTTAATATTAATAGTATATTTAATTAATCTAATGAAAAACATTTTGTTTTTTTGGTTCGGATAGATTACACGGTTAATTGTTTCTTTCGTCAAGTAACAAAAAAAATAATTGTTATTCTTTCCGTTTCATATTAGTTGTCGTTGTACGAAAAAAATTCGTTTCAAAATAAATGTCGTTTTAGAGTTTCAATGCAAAATTCATTAATAATATTTTTTACTTTATTTTTCTATTGGTTAAAATATGGTTAGGTGTATAGGTAATTGTGTTTTTATTTTGGAAATATGAAAAATCATATGTTTTCTTAATATGTGTGCATAAACCTAAAACGACAAGTAATATGAAACGGAGAGAGTATGTACTTAAATGATTTAACTTAAATCACATGTTAAGAAAAAAAAATCATGCATTACACTTTTCAAACATAATATTATATTCTAGTAATTTATTAGACTTAACGAATAATAATACGTCCAGTTTGTATTTTGTAGGACAACCATACTTCTTGGTTTTATCATTTTTATGAAAATTAGTTAATAAAAACTAATATAATTATATTATGGAAAGGTGATAGAATTATTCATAAATACGTCATTGACAAATACTTTATACCTAACTTAGCATTAATGTAAGATGATTGTTTGAATAATTTTGTAGAACTTTTACTCAAATTTGAAAAAATGATATTTATAAGGACATCTTAAAAATAATTTACAGTAATAAGATTCCTAAAGCTGGTTTGTCGACATATTTAGATGAAATATTTCATTTCTATACCTATAATATTTGAATACGATACACATCCATTTTTATAATATAGTCCATTTGAAGAATAAATATTAATTATACAAAATACTTAATTTATATTTTCCATTAAATTTTTGATGAATATCAGAGCATTTATCACTTGGTCATAGGATTTAGATAAGTTGCATATAATGGACAATTTAAATTTAGTCAAATAAAAAATATTTGACTAATTAACGGTACGAAAATTGGTGACCCAAAAAAGGTTAAAACATAAATGGAATGTCAAAACATATGGTACGCTCAAGAATCTAAAAATAACTTCTGAAAAATTAGAATCTTCAACAGTACTATTGTACATACATATTAATGCATGAATTACATTGCATAATAAATAAATAAAAAGTACAAAGTCTTTGAACCTCTCCCATTCAAATCTTCTCCTGTCCTTCACACCAATAAAACACATGTCATGCAAAAACATTGTCGATCCAATCAAGGTTCTGATCAGAATCATCATCCAAATGATTGCCTCCTTCTATAGCCTCCCTTGGATTTGCGGCTTCTACATTTTGATGCTGGCTTATCGACTCTACATGCATAGCAAGGGAATGATCATGAAAGATTGAGTTGGTCGGGGTGAAGGCAAGATCATGGCTGATGCAGCTCGCAGGCAAAGGAACATCTCTCTGAGAAGAATCATAACTTTCCAACAAAGCGTCCAAATCCATCTCGCTCATGATATCAGTATCAAACGAAATCAAATGTTCAATTGGAATATCGTTACCTTCCTGGTAAGGAACCAAACCCATCTCGTTCATATTAATTTCAGGAGGAGCTACATTGTCCAACGCAGCAGAGCTTGTTTCACCAGGAACCAAACCCACTTGGGTTTCAGAAACAGTCATATCTTCAAGAATAGCATAAGCCTCATCAGAAAAAAAATAATCCCAATCAATTTGGTTTGTATCGGTTTCAAGGGGGGTTTCAATATGACTTGTTTCACCAGAAACCAAACCCAAATGGTTTGATTCAATTCCATTGAAAATCATATCTTGAGAAAGACCATCATTTTCTCCTAAAGAAACCATACCCATTTGGTTCATATCTAGTGGGTTCCTATTGGTTTCAAGAACATAGCTAGATGGTTGAGATGGGTTAGGAGTAGACTGAGATATACAAATCTCAGCAGATTCCTTTTGGAGTGCATCTAAGTTAGATGCACCAACACTTGAACCTGAAAGCACATGAAAGATATGACTACTTAAACCACTATTGGTAACATCATTGGTAGAAGGAATATTATTGTAAAATGGGTTATTGTTTGTGGCTGAAGGAACATAAATAAAATTTATGTATGATTTATTTTAATAATGTTACCAGATGTTTCTCCTAGATGAAACTTTGGCATTTTGTCCTTCCTTTCAGCAGCATATTTTTCAAATGAATCTGCATTTAATCAAAAGGAACAATATTGACACAAAGATGATATAAAACTATAGAATTGTGAAAAGTAACCATGCAGCAAAAGAACACTTACATTGGACAGTGGATGATGATGAAGCTTTTTTCTCTCTCAAGGAATAATTCCAGATAGAGTTACTTTCAATGAGATTCTTTGTTAAGTTAGAAGCTTTGAAAGGATATTCAAATGTTTTATCCGTCGATTTCCATTCATTCCTCGACAATGTATTGCTAATTCTCTCAGCTTGAAATTTGTATTTCTAAAACAATTACAGAATAAAGTGTTATATAAAAACAGTCGAACATTAATATTGTATGTTGGAGAAATGTATATATATATATACGTACCTGAAGATGGCTAGCAACTTGGCGTTGAGACAAGTTTGAGTCATTCATGATCTCCAATATGGCTTTGGGACGAGACCCTGCAAGATAAAGAGTATAAGAAAATGTAAATAAAAATTGGTCAAAAATAAAACATAATTCTTACCCTTTTCACCCAAGATGGATATAGCAGATACAAACTTCATGTGACGGTCATGAGTCCATACATTCGTGCGTTTCTCAACATTTGCTATGCTTTTTCCCTTTTGGTAGAGTTCAGAAGGTGTGGTGAATGTTTTGTTGAGTGGTCGTCTTCCTAACAAAGATGACTGACTTGTTCTCTGCCTCCTTATGTGTTCTCTAAAAACTTCAATCTGCTTCATACGTTCTTCTCGCTTTTCATCTATGTTGATTTTCTCTAACTCTTCTTGCCTTTTATTAGGCGCCACCACATGTTGCAACATGTTTTTGATGTCATTTTCAGAAATTGGCTTCTTCAGACAAAAACATGCTCTTTTTGTCAAGAGATCTGATGCTTCCTTAATGTTTTTTTCTGTACCAATCACTTTTAACAAAAATATAAGAGTTTAGATTCATTTGTTCAAGAAATAAAAGTGGAAAGAGTAAATAAAATAAGGATTTGTTAGATTTACTTACGTATAAGAGGAATCTCTTTGTTGTGCATAGCAGTGAGAAAATAATTTGAGTCGGACAATTCAACGTTGGCTATAACAAGTCCAATATCTTTTTGTTTTTCGATAACCGATATAGCCTCGCTTGCTCCATTCACATTCATAACATCTAATATATAAATTATACAATATGCAACAAATGGTAAAATGTAACATATCCAATGAAACAATTTCGAACAATATGGAATGGTTGATATGTGAATGAAAAATTATCAATACTAATGTAAATGATTAAAATAAGGAAAATTTTAAAGAATAGTTGTTTTTACCTTTATGTGATCGTTGTTTAAGCATTGGAATGAGAGATTCGACTGATGTAGCATCGTGGTCGATTAGCAGAATAACACCAGTGCTTTCAGGAATGACGTTTTTGGTCAAATTTACGATGTTTTCAGCCATTTTTCGAGAGAATTTGCTTAAAGTATATTGAGTTTTAAATGTATGTCAAGTTGTGAGTGAAAAAGATGACAAATGAATATATAGAAGAAGAATAGAAAAGTGGACCCAACAAAATCACAAATTTCAAAAACCAATCCAAGAATAAAGTATTTAACCTTTTTTATCTCAATATATCTAATTTTATAATTTGACCCCCAATATATATATAAAGATAAAAAGTATCTAGATTAAAAAGACAATTTCTCGAAAAGCTTGCCTCGATTGTCAATTTTATTTTAATGGTAATAACGAATAAATTTATAGTTAGTTTGATTTTTTCACACTGAATTTAAGTTTTTGGAAATAATATATTTTTCATTTGACTGTTATAATTTCAGAATATTGATAATTTAACATTTATCGACTTAGCAATATCGATATATAGTCATATCGTTACTCCATTTTTAAACATTTTGACCTACAGATATATTGGTCATATAATTTTAATACAATACTTATGAGAATTATTATTGTTGTTGACCTAGTAAACATGTAATTACTTTTTACGTACAATAGTGTGTCATAAAAAATACTAACAAGATCAAAATTCTTTCTATAAGATTTACTTAAAATCTAAACAATAATTTTCGATGGAGTGAAAATATACTTTTGTTTTTTTTATGAAAGTACAAAAATTAAAATATTTTAAATAATTCAATTTCGATATCCTTTAATTTGTTAAAAATCAATATGAGAGTATAAAATGTATATCGAGTGAAAAAATGAAATATAAATATATAGAAAAATAATAAATACTGGAGCCAACAAATAATAAATTCTTAGATAGACAATCTAAGAAAAAATATTTAACTTCTTATCTCAATATATCTAACTTTATAATCTGCCTTGTTTTATATATATATAAATAGAAAAATCAGATAATTTTCGTTAAACTTATTTCGTTAGTCAGTTTTGTTTTAATAGTAATAGCCAATAAATTTATAACAAGCTTCTTCTTACTGACATTTTAATTAAACTTTTTTTTTGGAAATAGTATACTTCATTTGACTGTCATAATTTCATAATATTTATAAGTTTAACTTAGCAATATTGATATATAGTCATAGTATTACTTCATTTTAAAAACTCTGACCTCCAGAGGTCATATCTTTTAATGTAACATTTAGGCAAATTATTAATTATTGTTTAACTAGTACACATATAACTACTTTTTAAGTATAGTAGTGTTTTCATAAGAAACATTATAAATTTTAGAATTTTATAAAATAATATTTATCGGCCGAGTGAAAATGTAAATTCTATGGATTGTTTTTAAATTAAAATTTTTTAATATTTTAAATAATTTAATTCAAATATTAGATAATTTGTTATTAAAAATCAATAATAGTTTTGCCATTGATTTGCTTTACAATTTCATCATTACCATATTTCGGTTGATTGACTTTTATTTGAAATATGGTGAGAAATATATGACTAGTCAACTTAAAGCTCTTAATTAACTTTCATGTTCATTCATAAATTCAAAACAGAGCGAAAAATGGAGTATTAAACAATAAAAACAATAATTACTCTATAAATAGAGTAATGATTTTTTTTGTTTGTTCATTATTTTAATGTTGTAAACTATTGAGTGAGATTAGAAATACTTTTAAAAATAAACGAAAGTAAACCTAAGCAAAGTAACTTAGGCAGGGGAGAAGCCAGACCTTTTTCTAATTGAGTGGAAATAATTAATATAATTAATAAATATTATGATAAAAGTTAAAATTGGGGGCATCGAATTAAGATTTTAAGAAAATTTTGGGTGTACGTGCATCTTAACCAACCAAGCCACTTCCACTAGTATTCCTGTCTAAAAATCTTAATATCTAAATAATAATGAGTGCACGTACTAATTCTGAGGATTCTGGTTTTAGTCCTAATTGACAAGTCTACATGTGTATATGACTAATGTTTTAGCATTCAGGTGAATGCACATGATCCCGATGCGCGGCATATTTACATTTAGAGATATACAAAAAAAAAGCTTAAAACTTATACACTATGTAATTAACAAAACAATCATCTGAATAACCGTAGAATGCTCCTCGGATTTCAAAGTCTCAGAATAAGCAATGTTCAAAACAACCCAACTTACGAATGCAACATTATTCACTTCACTTCTTTTTACCAATATGCTATTTGCCAAATCCTTTGAATAGCTATCAATAATATCTCTGCAAGGTACGTATAGTAGTACTGTTCAATTATAGGTATATACGGTCCAAACCTTGGGAATTTCATTTTAACCTTTGGTCATTTAACCAGCTTGAAGGGCTTGTTGGGTTTGCAACCAGAGGCCATGAGCTTCTCTTGCTCAGACAGTGAGTGGCGGAAGTGGCAACGGTGGCCATAAGGACAGGTGTCACCAGCAAGTACCATTCTGCAAACCTCAGTCTTGTAACGAGGATGGCGGATCACTGGGCGGAGTTCTTTAATGCCGTGAGCGAACTGGCAGTGGTCACCGTATGGGCATGTCCCTGTCTCTTGCCACTTGTTGCAGAGCTCCGTCTTTGTCATCCCTTGATTGTACACCTCCACTTCTATCTCCTCCTCTTCTTCTTTCTTCCCTCCTCGCACATATACCCTCTGCTGCAATTCCATTAAGTCATTACATCTTTAGTACACCTCCAACTTTATAAAACGAATCATCTATGCAGCTCAGACTTAACAGTTAAACCGTTCATATATCATTTCCAGCATTTTATTCAATCATGGCCCTTCATTCATCACCAGTACTCTCTACATCTCTAGTTCAACGAAAGCAGAGGAATCGAGGATTGAGGTATCAGAACATGCAGCTCAGATTCAACAGTTAAGCAGCGTCTATAGTGTCTCAATGACTATCTATTTCCCAAAACACTAAATTAAAATCACTAGTTAAAGACTCCTCCGAGATGTACTGTTTCCTGCATTTCAGTCATTCATGGTTCTTCATTCATCACTATTACTCTCAACATCTATAGTTTAGACTTCAGAGAAAGCCACACAGCATCAATACAGTTCTTTTGTTTCTTTCTTCTACTCAAGAATCTAAAGCATAAACTTAGTTGAACGAATGTTTCTAACTAATCTTAGTCAAATTCAAAAGCTAATCAAGTCTATAGTCTCAGTGATTCCTGTAATCCAAGTCTAACTATCAAGAAAGCAAAGAAGAGATAGTTACCGTCGTACTGAGTTGTTGACCACAAGTCCCAGGCTTAGCTACGGCTCCACGAGATTTTCCACATTGAGCAACGGCACCACCACCGCCACCACCACCTCCTTGGCTCGCCTTCGAGTAACCGCTGGATCTCACGGATATGCTCTTCGGCAGCGAAGAACGGTTCAGATCCTCACTCGCAATCACGCTCGTCGGACTCTCATCGCTGACGTCATCTCGATTAGGCGCGCGGTTCTGATTCTCCGCGTCCTCGGCGTCGTGATTCCCTCCGATGGAAAGATTGCTAAGCATCCGAAGCGGAACTCTATCGTAACCGAATCGGTTCTGGATAGAGGATCGGATCAGCTGGTCAAGCTCTTTCTTGAGGTGGAGATTCATCGAACGGAGCTCAGTGTTCTCTAGACGGAGTACTTCCGCTTCAACCGACGCCTCGTGTAGGCGCGTGTAGCACAACGCCTCTCGGTTCACCATATCTTGCCGCTGCTGCATCACGTTGCGACTCGAGTGGTAGAGCTGATCGCGTAAGAGAGAAGACGGCGCAACGATGCCTCCGCCGCCGCCAACGGAAGGTTCGCCGTGAGAGTTCACGATTCCAACGGCGGAGTTGCCGCTGTAAGTAAACGACGCCGTTTCGTTTTCCATCGTGTTTCCCGGAGAGATTTTGAGCGGTTCTGTAACGGAACAAGTATATTATAATCTCTTCAAGCAATTCATAATCAAAGATTCAGATTCCGTTTTCGATTTCTATTATCACAAAATCGCGGAAAGTTACAGGAAGGAACATCAGATCTAGTGTTCGAGGTGGATAATCGAATTTATATGACGGAAAAGAAAATCGGAGAGAAAATTGACGGTTAGAGATTGACCTGGAGTCGAGAAACTCAAGAACAGCTGAGAAAGTGCCGAGAAAATTGAGAGGAAACTTTCTTGCTCGAGAAATGAAGAAGCTGCAGGTATTTATAGTGGCCACTTGGAGGGAAGTTATGGAGATGGATTTTCGCATTTTAAGAAATAATTATTTAATTTAAGTAAAAATAAGGTGGTTGTTAGAAGTAACTAACAGAAAGATTCACCTATGGTAAAAAAAAACGAAGCAAGCACCGAATAACAGTGCTTAAATCTTAAGTTATATTTACGGTTATGCCACTATATTTTGACCATTTTCATGTAAATAATATTGGATGTTGATAGTATGAGCAAAGTGTTCTTTTTGATAATTAATAATTAGGAAGAAGCCATAGTAGCTGGAGATACTAATAACCAAGGCCCAGTTATGGTTAGAGAATCATTTGTTTCAACTAATTGCTTGTTTTTGAAGCTTATTTCGAGGGTTAATATTGGTCTTTTTACTAAAAATAATATATTACTTCTGCATTTCCATTCGTTGATATTAAAAAAAAGTTTGAAAAGAAGGTTTTGCTTATTTATCACAACTATAACTAACCTCTTTTTAAGTGGTCTTGTCAAAAATTCATCAATACAACAATTATGGTTTTGGTAACACGAAAAAGTCTTTACAATTTCCACTGTTCATATCTTATCATTGTCAATGTCATTGTTTGTTAAGTAACCTTTTGATTTAACATTAAGGATAAAGTTAAAAATTCTGGTGAATTTGGTGATTACATATTGGAATGGTGAAGCAAATAATCAACAGTAACATGCATGAAACTTAGATCATGTGAAATGGATGAAAAGCTAGATTAGTGTCTTATGTACAAAGGCATTAAAGTACAAACTTGTTTATCTTCTGCTTTTACTTTTAAGACCATATTAAGCTTGTTTCTCCTCTCTGAATCCAAAAGAATGCAACTTACATTACAATATACTCTTATGCAACCATTAATGGAAAATAGTCTCTGTAAATACTTAGATTCTTGCTCTTTTCTTCTCCTTGAGCCTTGAGATGGCGTTTTGACGTGCACTGTTAGAGTGAGGAGAGCAAAAAGAGATTACTTCCTCTGAGTGATTGTGAGGTTCGCTGCTTCCTCCACCGTTGGATCTTGAGAAGATTGATCTCTCTAGAACAGAAAGGACATAAAGGACCATAGTTTCGGAGCCTAATGGTACGGCTACAATGACGGCAGTAGAAGCAGTGGGACGTTCTTGATCTTCTTGTTCCATTCACAATAACTCTTGGACGATACTCAGATGCCATGTTTTAACGTGAAATTTAGTCTTTTATTTGGATTAAGGTTTAAACATATGCATTTATACCTACACACGTGTACATGTTTTGAAGACGAGGCAAGACGAAGCCTGTACGAGAGTGTTATTCTTTTCTGTCTAGAGGAAGAATGGTGTCGTGTGGCTTCTGCTTATGTTAACTCGGGAATCTTTGGTGATTTGTCTTGTACGAATCAGTTATATAATAAAAGGGTGTAGATTTAGCAAAGGCTTCTGCTTATGAACGGCCCACTATTAGCCCGGTTCCTGGACCATGGTGTTTTAGCCGAGCTATAATCTTGTAAGCCCAAGTTTTAACAAAAAAAGTTGAGAATTACTCTCATTCTTAAACTAGTGGATCCTTAGAATTGAGCATATAATAATTGCAATTTTTGCAAACACTTGTTGGGATGCTAAGATCAAATTTGCATATAAACAAGAAAAAGATACTATGAATCTAATCAAATAGTTTCGACTTTCGACAACGAGGAGACATACTGTATTATTTATAAAGACCTAGTTAATAAAACTTTGGGATTTTTTTGTAAAAAATGTGGTAAAAGAAAGAAAGGCATCAATCAAATGCTTTGTTATTACGATTCGCACTGTTTGCTGAATTCCACGATCTGCCAACTATCTTTTTTGCTGCATTTTTTCTTTTAATATTTGTAAAGTTCAAAACAACAACAATAATATACTTTCTAGCTTTTTTCTTTTATATATATATATATATATATATATATGTTTTGGGATTTAAATTTTACAAAGTAAATTATTTTCAAATTTCAATAAAAATAATTAATTAAAAGCATTTAATTAAATTCAAAACTAAATATTGTAATTAAATAAAATACAGAAACAAAAGTGTAAACAAAATCAAATGAATATATGTTCTTGGTCTACCTACTTCAACTAGGGAAGGAATCTTTTACTTTATTCTATTCTCTGCTTACAGTCAAAATCCTTTTTTATTTTTTCATTTT
This sequence comes from Sinapis alba, assembly GCA_012274485.2. Taxonomy (NCBI): domain Eukaryota; kingdom Viridiplantae; phylum Streptophyta; class Magnoliopsida; order Brassicales; family Brassicaceae; genus Sinapis; species Sinapis alba. The sequence goes on from MU106487.1 coordinate 40,559, forward strand.
CACATTATATTCCTATTATGTTGGAAATTATTAGATTTTACTTTGAGTTTATCTTTTCCATGAGAGAATGGTGGAAAGTTGACGTTGTTTTCATTAACTATATAATAACATTACACTACAGCAGAGACATACTTTTTTCCCATTTTATAATCTTTATTTCTCTAAAAATTATCCAATTGATAGAAGGCGGAAGCAAATTAAAAAAGCAATTCCACAAACTAAAAAGTGAGGCAAATCATTGGTGTAATTTGGTAAACAAAAACAACTTTGGTTTCGTTACAGAATTGAATTCACACACAGAAAAAAAAAACTTAAAAAAAAAAAAAAGGTGAACCTTTTCCTCGTTTCATCTTTCTCCTCGATCAAAGGAAGCTCGGATTTGAGATGGGTTTAGTTTAATTAAGTTGATTTCTGGGATAATTTTGATTTCGATTCTTAAAGTTTGTTCCTTTTTAGCTGATGTTTAGGATTTAGAGATTTTATTTCTTGGGTTATGTGGATGGCTACACGATCTAGCTCTGGGTTCCGTCACGAGGAGACTCTGAGTTCTATAAATTTTCAGTCTTTGAGCTCTTCTGAGATGATTCCGATGGGTCCTTACTTGGGTCGAAGTGGTTCCTTGTTGGGGATGAATATGATCACTAATGTTACTAATTCTGGTTTAGTTCAAACCGGGAACTCTTCAAATTCGTCTCTTGATTCGGTTTCTGGGGTCAAGCTAGATACTTCTTTGGCTAGTGAATGGTCAACCGAAGAGCAACTCAAACTGGAGGTTGGCCTTGAGAAGTGAGTGTTTATGCATGTTTCTTTCCATCAATGGGATCTTTTGTTTGAAGCTGATATGACTGAAGGAGGAGATTCTGTTTTGCAGGTATAAGGATAAGCCAAGTATCATGAAGTATATTAAGATTGCAGCCACTTTACCTGATAAAACCGTTCGAGATGTTGCTTTGCGGTGTAGATGGATGACGGTAAACCTCTGTTTTCAAAGTTTTTTTTGTTTTGGTAGCTTTGTAGCCACTTTGCAGTCGTGTATTATGCGGTGCATCAAAGAAACAGTGCTAGACTTGCATTACCTCGCTTGTCTTCCTATTACCTAGTTTTGGACTTTAATGTAGAAACTTTAGGAAGATGACACGCAGGCAAGGCATAGTATCTGTGAACGACACAGAATCAAATGGTTACTGTCTAGATTTTGCGTGGGGTGAATTTCCATTGGATGGAAATACAGTCTTATTGTCGCCTGATGTTGTTGGGATGCGAATAGGGAGCATAGCAGTTTGCAGTTTTTGGAGTTTTGTGAATAATCTTCTCTTTTCTTTAGAATGCTTTCTTAGTTTTTTTTGCCTTTTGTCTTTGTCTATCAAATACTGATTTATTTATTTCCTTTACAAAACAGAGAAAGAGAAGAAAAGCAGAAGAATTCAACTATGGAAAAAGAATAACTTCTAGCAAGGTATGTTGGAGATGCTTGCCATTTATTCAATTTGATGTGTGACACTCTTAAATACAGAAAGAAAAGCGCCCTTTTGTTTGTTTTGCTATTTGACATCAAATTAGATTGAGGGTTTGTTCTAAAATGCTTTGTAAAAGAAGGCAAAATTCTAAAAGATTTCTATTTCTCCAGGCGGGATTGTCTTCAAGCATGCCTTCTGCTTTACCTGATAGCATGGCTTCATACCCTTTCTTGATGCCCTTTACAAGCTCCAGTAAACATATTACATCTGAAGGTTAGCATCTTTCTTTATCTAAGATATTAACACTCAAAATTAACCAACTCCAGGTCTTAATTTTCGTTAATATGCACACATCCATATCCTATTTTGTTTTTCAAAAGGAGGCAATACTGATATGAGTAACTAACTTTTTTTGGTTGTTTTGTCTCAGATTTAAGTGGCCATGCAATCAGTCTCTTAGAACAGAATGTAAGAGCTTTTAGTCAAATTAGAGCTAATCTATCCTCATATAAGGTAACCTCTAGATTACCTGGTTTAATACAATGTTAATGGGTTCTTGCTAAAAGTCGCTCCCTCCTGATGATTATGATGAACAGGTACATGATAACATAGATCTCTTTTGTCAGACGAGAAACAACCTTATCACCATCCAAAATGAGTAAGTTGATACTTTTTTGTATAGGATTTTCTATAAAATGGGTGGAGATTGTTGAACTGATGTCTTAATTTGGCAGCATGAATAATATGCCTGGCTTGATGAGCCAGATGTCACCGTTGCCGGTTGCAATCAATGATGATCTCTCAGCTACCTTGTTGAGTAATTCAACCTTGGTATGTTTAGGCTGCTCTTATTTTTTGCACTAGAAGTCCCTTTTATTTTATGTCTACATGTTCTCTTCATTTTGTTACTCTTGACTCCTACTGTAGTTTGAACCTTAAGTCTTTGGTTTAAAGGGCTCAAAAACAGAATTATTCTGCTTCTGACTAGATGAGTATCTTACTAGCGTGCGGCATGTTTGAAGGTTTGATGGTAAATTTATCTAGATGATATAAGAATAAGTGCTTCCCAATAGCTCAGAACTAAGAGTTGGTTTGTTCCATATACACACATGATGTTAGTTTCATCTTGATCTTTTTGGTGATAATAATGATTTGGTTTCATCCATTTTTACCAGGCGATGCCAGTGAACACAATGCAAAATAGTGGTTTCCATGTGAAGCAAGAGCCTTCAGGATGACTGAGGAAATCATCTGGTTTCCTTAATTGCCTGTAAATTGTCTTAAAGAAGCTGGCGGAAGAGCTCACTATCCATTTTTGCATCACACGTTGGGAAATTTGTAGAAATGTGGCCAAAGATCTTTTATCGTCACTACGGATGTTGAACCAACGCCATAATTTTAAGAAAGAAATAGTCTTCGTCCTGGCTCCAAACCCTCTTGACAAGGTCTTATTATATAGATTGATCAACTTAGTTTAAATGTTATTTAAGGATTCTAAGCGATGTGTATGAAATGATTCTATTGGATATAGAAGAGTGTGTTGAGATTTGTATGTGTAACCATTTTGATCATTTGGTGTGTTATTCTGGTATCCATTTCCTTGTTAACATATTAAGATCTAAGTGTTCAACTTGAGCTTTGTTTTTGTTGTTGTTCCACCTAGGACATTTACTTTTTTTTTTTTTAAAGAGCATTCATATTAAATAATCATGTATTCTGTGATTTCTATCAAATTAGGCAAGGACTATTGACTCTATAACTTGTTAACATTTTTTATGTAATACCAAACCAACTTTTAAGAGCATGATTAAAGGGATCTCTTGCACTGTTCGCGGGTTCCACTGACACGTGTCGGTCCACAATTGTTTTTTTTTTTTTTTTTAAATAATAAATTAAGAACCTCCATTAAAGAGTTCAGGGGTAATCATGCTTTAAGGCCTCCCACACTTACGTTTTCAAAGAGAGTGAAAACTAGGCCTGTTTTTATTGAGCTTACAAAGCCACTTACACGTATAAATTCTTATACTGTGGAGTTCATTTACATTAAACATTATAAAGTTAGATCTTAGTTTATTGCAAAACTTTGTACATAATTTTACACTAGAAATATGTTGGGGTCTACTCGAAAGCAGTACCCTCCAAAAATAGGCGTATGCCATTTAAAATGGAGAACACACGGTATTCTTTAGTAAAAGGCGAAAGAATAATTCGCTTTGTGCTCACCACATGGCTGCGTGATTTATACATCAGCAGAGTGAAGTCTATTTAAACTACAGCCTCCCGTATCAAATCCTCTCAGCTTCCCGGTGTGGGATACTAAAAACTCTTTACTAAAAAAGCTTTATGGGCTGTAGCTGGGCTTATGCATTACGATAACAGATCTTTTTCCCCTTTGGTGAGGATGTTCTAAATGAACTCGTGATGGATCATAGCATTCAATTATATCTTCTCTCAGACAGGGGTGCACCTGACGTAGAACCTATACACATGTCTAAGTACTTGTACAAGAAGATTCTTTCACATACCAACTGTATGTAATAGACTTAACCAGCGAGGACGGGCTAGTGAGACTTTCAGGTTCAATACGGTCTCGGCTTTGAATCCCGCTGGCCATCCAGACTGCTTTAAATGGCAAGAATATACGGAATATCGTAGACTTCGTGGCACTAGTCGGTTGATCTCGTTCGTTCACCGGATCCTCACCGTTATCAAAAATTCAATTTTTTCCTTCTATAAATAAGTGAACTATCAAACGAAACTAAACAAACAATATTCAACCTTCAATTTCGTATATACGACGACACATAAATGTTAAGAAACAAGAAAATACAATAATCCACGACGGCAACTTCAGTTATATAAAAATAATGTGACCAAAGGAAAATGATGAGAGACGGGAATTAAGGTTCTATATCATCCAGTTAAACCGGTTTTGGGAAGATGAAACATGATCTTCTCCTCTAGATGATGGACCATCAAAGTTGATCAAGCTTCTTATATTGGATCGATTATCGCTGCCATTTTGTTGAAAATAGGAAGGATGAGAGAGGTTGTCGCTAGAATCGAGTAACAAGAATGGAGAAGTGGAGGCAGTGGAAGCCATGGCTGTTGCTCCGACCGGAAGTGGGTGGTTATGTGTTCCTTCGTAAGTTGTTATCAATATCGACCTGTCTTCTAAGCACCTTTGCACCTGAGCAAATGTAACAACTCATAAATAACAAAAAAAAAGAAAATCATAAATAACTATTTACACGTATTCTTTTTTTTTAAAAACTATATATACACGTTGCATATTACAAAACATGATATGGACATCAATTTTAGTGATCTATACTAATGTTATCACTTGATTTCAAATCTAGAAAAAGTGCATTTTGTTGGAAAATAAATCTGATCTAAAATGGCGATCAACACTGTATAATTATTATTTGAATAAAATAAATAAATATGTGGTAATTTGTTAGACAATTGTCAACATCGGTTGAAAATTCATCAGCGGCAAAATCGTTATCCCTCAATTTCATATTACTTGTCGTTTTAGGTTTATGAATACATATTAAGAAAATATATAACTTTGTATACTTCTAAAATAAAAATACAATTACCTATACATCTAACCATATTTCAACTAATAGAAAAATAAAATGGAGAATATTATTAATAAATTTTGCATTGAAACTATAAAACGACACTTATTTTGAAACAAAATTTTTTTTCTACAATGATAAGTAATATGAAACGAAGGGACTAAATAGGAGATATTTCGCATATGACTTAAAGAAGGCAATTCTCTGAAATAAGCGCATTTGCACATCTCGCAGGCTTACCTGTTTTCTAACGGGACATCCTGGAGCGACGGTGCATCGGTAATAAGCTCTTGGACATGGATTCCCTTTCGCTGTTTTCTGACCATACTTTCTCCATTGACACCCATCATTCATCTTCATTCATACACACAAAAACATTTTCTTAATTAATTTTTTTATGTTACCAGTCTCCACACTTAGTCTAAGATCGTATATTTATAAACAAACTCACCGTTGCGGTTTCACATCTCGCCCTCACAGACACCCTAGCCTTTCTATTCCCCGGTGAAGACGTTATAACACGTTCTGTGTTTATATCTTTCCCCTGAGTTGTTCTGCTACTATTGTATCTTTGCGTGTTATGAGAGTCAGCTTCTTTGTTCTCTTCTTGTTTCTGCTTTTTCTGTAGAGAAAGTGAAAGCCCTAATTCTCCTTCTACTAAAGTTAAGGAAGCAGATCTTTCGACTCCTCTTTTCTTAGCCTTGCCTTGTGCCCCAAGAAAAGTTTCAAGATCCTAAGTTAAAAAGGACGTCAAATTATATTATTATATACATGTTAACTATGATCACTACATATGTAAGTAACGTGTAAAGAAAGACAAGGTTCTCTCACCATCTTGTTGGTTTGATCGATAACCGGGAATTTCATCTCGAGCTGACGATAATCTTGAAGGGTTTGCTCTACAAGCTTCCTCAGCCTCGTATTCTCTTCTTTCACATGTTCCATCTCAATCTGCATCTGTAAGAGCTGATCTCCATCCATGGATGTTACCATATTTGCATACAATATATATGTTCTAATGTATAATTAGACGTATGTAAGTACCTCTTCACGTTCGTTTTCTTCTTTTCGGGTTCTTGAACTTATAAAAGAATCTTCAGTTTCGTCTTTGTTCACCATTTGTTCATCTTGTTTTTCACTAGCACTACCACCAACATCTTCTTCTTCTTCTTCTTGGTTCTCAGAGATGTCTTTTGATCTTTCTTCATCTTTATCTTTCTCGAGCTTGAGAGAAAGATCCATGCCCATTAATGGAGATGAAAATCAAAACTCTGTATTTGTTTGTTAGTTTTGGATTTTGATGTACTAAAGTCAAATTCCATTTCCTGATCAGAATTTCGTTTACTATTTGTATTATTCACGCTAGTACGCATCTAAAGCTTCCTTTGACTTTCTCTAAATAATCAGAATATTTCGAATATAAAACAATCCATGTTAATTAATAAAGAGCTAAATTTTGGCCTTTAAAATGATTGAACCGGATTTACCATGGAATCATGGATAAATAAGGTGGAGTTGCATGTTTAAACATTTTAAAAGCATCTTTTTATATCATCAACATTTGGGCATTTAACCACACATTGCGGTGGTGTACTCATTTTTACTAGATGAGGATTTGTCATGTTAGTTTAAACCAGAGATCGACTTCTTTTTAGTGCGAAATTATTAATCTACATGTGATCAAGTGGATATGGACACATTGCTTATGATCCATTTGAATACTCGGAAGAGAGACTATCAATGGATTGTACCTCCCACCCGGAAATTAGGTCTGTGTCTTCGATAGATTCAGGTTTAACTTTTTTTCTTTAAAAAAAACATTTGGGCTTTAGGGTCCAGGAAACTTCCAGTCACATGTGTTGTACCATGTGAAATACAGAAGACCGTCGATGTGTCCTAATTTTCAACTTTGGCATTGATGTGTTTATAATCAGATGCGTTAGTTTTTTCAGGTAAGTACATGCATAGTTCGGTAGTATTGTAGAGATCGAGATAATCAAAATTCAAAACGTACCATATATTATACTTCTTTGTCTCAATCCATCATTAGACGTCTAAAATCAAAGCATCCAAAATAAGTAATGAGTTTTTTTTGTAACTTGGCTTTAATATGTAATGCGTTAGATTATTATATAACTCAGTTAACGAATCTTGAATTTCCTCTCGAAGGTTTATTGAAATTTTCTACTTTCGAAATATACATTCTTAAAGGTCAAATCTTCGTGTTATGGACTTGTATTCTCGTGCTGCCTTCATGCTATACATACGCGTTCGGGGGAGCGATCGAGGATATTTTAGTTAATGTTCGTTATGCAATTTCTTAAGAAAAGTCAGTTCATATGATATACACAACTTGATACCAAAAGACAAGTTTGTTTGATTTGTAAATAGTATAATATGCATGAGATTATACTATTCTTGTAAGTTTTGTACGTGTTGGTGCACAATTTGATGGCGAGAACGTCGGAATATATGATATATTTAATCTGTAAAGCCTTGTCCCTCTGCTAAATATTTAAAGCCATATGATTTTATTTAGTTAGTGTGATTTTATTTAGTCTGTAAAGCCTTGTCTATCATTGTTGTGATTTTTTTGTTCCTAACGTGAATTTTAATTAGCAAGTATTTAATCTCGTACGAAAAAATCCAGAACAAGATACGATTCCAAAGAAAAAAATTCCGAAACAAGATACTAGTTGCCTTGGGATCGGATCTAAAAATAGTCAACTAGCAATAGCATACTTTCAGTTTTTATAGTTTCCATCATATGTCTATATACCGTAGAACCGGTTCTACTATAAACTAATACTCGATAAATTAATAATCTCTATAAATTAATAATTTTTACCGGTTTCAACTTGGGCCAATTCAAAATTTAACACAAGTCGATAAAATAATAAGATAGTATTTTTAAAAAAAAATCTATGTAAATATATAGTCCCATTAAAATTATAAACTAATAATTTATATGTATATATATTTTATATAAGTAAGAACTTATTATTATATTTTTTATTTTTATATTTATAATGGAATTATCGTTATATTTTCTTAACACTTAATATATTTTTGATGCGATTTAGTAATATTATATTTAAAACTACATTTAAATTCTATGAAATATATATTATATACACCAAATAATATAATAAAACTAATATAATTTTCAAATTTTTAAAAATAATAATTAATGTCTATTTAGTAAAATCAAATATTTTTCTTATCGTAAAATAAAAATATCTTAAAATAAAAAATCTAAATAAGAATTTTTTTTAAATTAATATTTTTATAAATTAATAAAATTTTAAAGTCTCAACATTATTAATTTATAGAAGTTTTATTGTATATATTAATAAACTTAATTTCTTATCGAGAGGTAGGCAGTTGACACTGGTCCGTAGTTTTGTTGGAATATAATTAAGAGCAAGTTTGATATTCATCTCTCTAGCATCGAATCAAATTCGTGAATTTATTAACTCGTTCAATAATTATGTATTGTATACAATATTTGTTTAAATATGGTAATATAATTTGAATAGCCATGTACTAGCTAGCCAACAGTTTTCATAACCAGAGCTTATTACCATTAAACAAATACCTTTGTTTCAAGATACTAAAATAAATTGAATACTCAACACACAATCTTGCAACTATAAATCAACAACCAACTATATGTTTAGGTTTACTACATCTTTTTGATAATAAATAAGATGATCTATATCTATTACATATAATTTATATGATATAATATCAGAGTACCAACAAACTTTATCGACGTTGGATTAACATTTCAACATAAGTAGCTATGCGTGTGTCAAAAGATATATGCATGCAGTTGTCTTACTTATCTTGCCAAAAAGGAACTTTCCAGTTATATAAAAATAATTAAGTAGCATATGGATAGTAAAGAAATGGAAAATTTGGCAGATGAAGCGTGGGACAAGAGAGTAATCGGCGCCGCAGCCAGATCCTCCGTTGGAATTTTATAATTCACAATCAAAGGAAAAGGTCAAATGCAATTTCACTTGTCCATTTGGTATGCATATTATGATTTATTCTCTTCAAGATTAATCCTAAGAGCCCCCTAATGGGTTCTTAGTTTTTTTAAAAAAAATAGTTAATCGTGGGCTGTCACAAAAAAGTAGTCAATCATGGGTCGTCATGTGTCATGGGGCCCATAAACAGTATAAAAACTCAGTTCTTGCAGAAAAGTTATAAGGGATGGATTTTTATTTTTTTGTGGACCCCACCCCTTAAGAGACCACTTAAGAGCCACTATTAAAGTGCTCTAAGAGCATGTTTAATGAGGATCTCTTAAGGAAGGTCTCTTAGCGGGATTTAAGAGACGTCTCTTAAGTAAAAGACTTAAGAGACGTCTCTTAACTTTTTTAGTTAAAAGCTAAGTGACCGTCTCTTAAATCCCGCTAAGAGACTCTCCATAAGAGACCCCCATTAAACATGCTCTAAGTCTTTGTGTCCCTAGGTCAACTTCTAAATGGAAATCCCATATGGGGCTTTACATTGTGTTGTCCCCCTCCCCTCTTTCTTCTTGCTGCATTCTAATGATGAAAAAAAGGATAGGAGATTATCCTCTTCATTCGTGGAGTGTTCTCCTCGTTGGTTAAATGTTAGGATGGACCACCTAGAATAAACGGGAAAGCCTTCTACCCGAAACCTTCTACTTAGTCCCACGAAGAGAGATAGATGCAGCATACCGTAGTGCTCCCCAGCTAAACCTTCGACATGCATTGGAGCAAGGCTTTAACAATTCATAATTTCTTTATGTTAATAAAGTATTATAGTTTGATAAATATCCTAGAATAACCCTAAAAAGTTTTATCCCCAAAATAACAAACAAATAAGAAAATGATCAATATGTTTCTTAATTAATTGAATTTCTTGTTTTCAGCAGCATAATGAGTTTGAAAGAGCATGTAGAAGTGCCAGTGGGCAAAAAAAACAAATCCAAAAATCCAAACTGATTTGATCTGAAAAAATTAAATTTGAATCAAATTGAATCCGAGATAATATTTTGATTGGATTTTGTTCTATGATATTTTAGGTTTTAACCTAAAAAATGTAAACCTTTAGTTACCCCACATCAAACCAAAAACAAATCTTAGATAAGTACCCAAAAATTTAAACTTTCAAATAATAAATTATAATATAAATAATTAATTCAAATATTTGGTTTAATATATATATATATATATTTGATTTTGGTCAAATATTTTGATATTTATGTTTTGACAATTGTATTTAAAATTTGATTGAGCATAATTTTCTTCTGAAGTTTTAACCAAAAAAATAAAAGTTTAAATAAGATATTTTACTGTTGTGAATTTGTTAATTGTTAGTTTTTAACTTATTTATGTTTTTCTCTTCTGGACAACCGCTTATTAATTATGTCACCAATTTTTTGTTAGTGCTATATTATTGTAACTTATGAATTAAATTGTATATTTTGAGTCAAAAACAAACAAGTATTTGGATAGCTGAAATTAAAATTAAAATCGAATCCAAAATTAAAAATGATTTAACCAGAATTACGATGTGTTACTATATTATAACCAAATCCAAAGAAATCAGAACCTAAGAGCGATAGAGCTCCTTTTAGTATCTTTAAAATGCAAAATATTTTTTGAAATAACTTTAGTTATTTAATTAAAAAAAAAAATTCTCTTTAAAGCTTAGCCAATCAAAAACAAGTATTTAGACCATAAGTTTCTTATAGATTTCTTTAAGTCTGTTACTTAAGAACTTTTCAACCTTCTCTCTTCATTTTTAACATTTTGATTTAATTTTATTTATAAGAAACTCATCAATATCCCCCTTGTTGAAGCTGCTCTAATACAAACCAAATTCTATCGAACCCTACATGGAAGCATCTAAACACCTAATACTCATGAATATTCATGATAAGAACAGTTATATGGTACTGATTTGTGAAAAAGCCCAATCGTGAAGCATAATGGGCCTTAAAAGGGGATGAATCAATCGGAGCGTTACTCTTACGCATTCGAAGGAGGCGTGGAGGTCATAGCTCCACCACACGTGGCAGTGAGGAAAGAGAAACTGCGAATTCAACCAGAGCTAATTGGTGGAGCAATGGTGGTTGTGCTGCTCTCTTCTTCTTCCTCTAACTCGTCCCTCTACCTTCGTTATCTCTCTCTATCGCTCCATCAGGCATCTTCTTTGCAAACCCTAATCTTCAATCCCTAAAGGTAAAGTCCGTCTCTCTCTGTTGCGTATAATTTTAGCGATCTGGATGTTTGTTTTGGGTAGTTTTCCTGTTAGGTTATAGAGAAGAGATCTCGATACAAATTCTGGGAATTTCGTATTCGAAATTAGAGGTTGGCTTTCAATTTGACCTTTGTGTAGTTCTAATCTGTTGATTTCAATTAGGTCTGAAAGATTGAAACTTTGTTGAATTGTTTATCTTGAAAATCGCAGAATCCATTTGGGCATTCTTAATTTTTTTTATTTCTGGGGAATTAAGGATCGAACTATTGAGAATATTTTTTATTTATTTTATATAAATTTCCTTTGGATCTGAGATGTGTGTGAGAGTGATTTTCTCCATGTGGATTAGATTCATCGCTGTGATGTTAATTATTTGATTCACTGTCTCATGTTACTTGTATGTTCGGTGAAGCTGCATGTCCTGGAGTTTATCTTATTAACTTGTACTATATGATTTGATCTGACTTGGTCTACATACATTGATTCTCCATCTATTGTTTCGTTCCATGACATTTAGAATCTTTTTGCTCAGAGTTTAGTCATTATGTTGTCTTGGAAGTTGTTAATCACCTTGTTGGCTTACAAATTAATGAGTGAGAGAGGTATATTGCTTTGTTTTTTGCATCAGTTCCTTTGTGAACTTATTAGGTTTCATTTGTGTTACCATGAATGGTTTGATCATTGTGAAATTCCACTGATAGATGATTGTTTTTGCTAATTGTTATGAGTACTTTTACAGGTTTGATTTTGAGATTATGGCCAAAGCTACAAGGAGGACTAGACGCAGGGTTCACTCGCGACGGATCAGAGCAAGACCTTACAAATTACAATCTTCTAATCGTCTTGTGTCAAGGAACGTGTTTCCAGAAGATTGTTCCAAGTGTATAGAGAAGAGGGACAACTGGGAGAATGTTATATGTTCCGTTTGCATGGAGTGTCCTCACAACGCTGTTCTTCTCCTCTGCTCCTCTCATGACAAGGGTTGTCGTCCTTACATGTGTGGCACCAGTTTCCGATACTCCAACTGCTTAGATCAGTACAAGAAAGCGTCAGCTAAGCTAAAGTCTGCGTGTCGTTCACTGAGCAATAAGTCCGAGCTTGGGAATCTCACGTGCCCACTTTGTAGAGGCCAGGTGAAAGGCTGGACAATCGTGCAGCCTGCGCGTGACTATTTGAATCTCAAGAAGAGGATCTGTATGCAGGAGACCTGTGTCTTCGCTGGAACCTTCAAAGAGCTGAGGAAACACATGAAAATGGACCATCCTTGTGCGAGGCCGCGTGAAGTTGACCCTGCTGTGGAGCAGAATTGGAGAAGGCTTGAGATTGAGCATGACCGGGATGATGTTTTCAGCACGATTAGGTCGATAATACCTGGTGCAACGGTGTTAGGGGATTACGTTATTGAAAGGAACAACAACAACAGCGGCAACGGTTCTGACTCAGACGAGGGTGGTGATCATTACAACGGTTCAGGGATGGATGCTGGGTTTGGTAGGAATTTTTTAAATGTTATCCTTATGATGCATGCTGTTGAGGCGTCAAGGAATCAGACAAGTGTTGAAGCGTCAAGGAATCAGACAGGACGCTCTGATTCAGATTCGAGTGACTTCACAGTCAACCGTGGAACAACAAATGAGATGACTTTCACTGGTGAAGAAGAGGAAGATAGGCAGAGTAACTCTCTGGCAAGTCGAATGAGGCGACAAGGACGGGTTCTACTAGGACGATCAGGTAGGAGACGTAGAGATAGAGAAGCTAACCAGAGACCAGGTCCTCCTAGATGAGATAGATAGATATCACAAGCTCAAGAAACAAAACCCTTTTGTCTGGTTTTTGGGTTTCAGGTAAGTTTTATGTTAATGGTTCAACAAAGTTCAAAAAAGCTTTTGACCTGTAAACCTGTTTTCTGCTTTCACCATTGGAGAATTTGGGAATTTGACTCAGATTTGCTCCTGATTCTCAAAGAAGCAGGTCTGTGTTTTAATGTATCCTGATGTAACTTTTCTTGTCAAAATTTTACATATGTGAATAAGAATGGTGATGAATGATGCTCAGTGATCACACTAATCAGCAATCAGGAACAACCGTTTGTTTATAAATTTTATGTTCCCATATCTTCAGCGAAAATATTTAGACTTTTGAGGCTCCAAGGCCGGTCGTAAGGATTATTGGTATTCGTTTCTCTTAAGTTATAAAGAACTCTCAAATTTTTTTTTTTTTTTAATTGAATATGTACTAAATGTAACAAGCCTATAAATCTTAGAGCGAGCATTCGAGACCATTTCTTGTAAGTGTATCATTTATTTGGGCGTGAAATGTCAATAAATAAAAGAGATGGTGGGGGCCTTGTTCTTACTATCCTTCTCACTTTTTTTAACTCGTCGCTTTCGAGTTTTGTCTTTGTCCCCATATTTAAGGCAAATTACAGAATCAATAAAGGGAGGAGGGTCACTGTAACTGTTAAGAAATTGACAAAATAATTAATGGATTTGGGATTGGATTTGAGCAAATAGTAACATCCACTAAAAAGAAGAAACTGGAAATGAAATACTACATATTTAAAACAAATGGTCTATGAAAGAAAATGGTTATGTAAAAAGGGAGAGTCTCACTTCTCTATGTTCTTCAAAAACAAAATCTTATCTAAAACCAACTCATTAGACTTTTCGAATCTAACAAAAAGATCTCTAGCCGAAAGCGTTATCAAGAAGAGAGACAAAAGAAGGCCATCTTATTGATTATTACCTGAAAAAGGAGGAAAAACATTTTGGCTTTTTAAAAGTTTGAAGTAGAATAAAGCTTACTTTTATGGATGTCGGTAACTTTGATAAAATTTAGCATTATCATTTCTGTTTTTTGTATATTTAGACTTGAGCGTTATCGTTTAGCGTATTATAGCATATTCAAAAGTAGCAACTTCAAATATCTAAGTTTTAGGTATTCAAAAATGCTTTTGAATATTAATAACAAAATGATAAATATATCATTTTAAGATTCCTAATTTGATCAAATATAAAAGGGTAATTCTATTAAATAGTCATTTTAAAAAAATTTATCATAAAAATAGCTTTGAAGAAAAAAATGATCAAAATAGGTCTTTTTATTTTGAAAAAATAATTTTTTTTCGTTTTTTAAAAAAAATTTGAAACTATAACTCCAAAATCTCACCATTTAACTTTAAACCTTAGGTCTAGATTATTTAACCTTATAACTACAAATGTATATTTACCTCTTTAATGAAACATTTTGATCATTTTCTTCTTTAAAAACTATTTTGTGATAAAAACTTTTTAGGACTATCTAATGTATTTTCAATATAAAATCATTATACAAATAATTTTTATTGCATAGTTTAATATTTTATTTATAATTATTATTTATTGTGTGTGTGTTTAATATCATTTTAATGTTTCACTAATCAATATTGTTTATGATATTTTAATGTATATTTTATTATTTAACAATTTATAGTTTTAATCAATTTAAATTAAAAAAGAACATTATAATTTGTTATGCAAGTATATGTGATTTGAGTTAGATTTAAAGTTTTATTACTGAATAAATATATTGAAACTTAAAATTCAATAAACCATAGAATAAAGTTGCTTTGAAAATGTCATTAAACAACGTTCATGCACGTACTTTCGTCTTGTTAAACATTAATACTTCTGTTTCGTTGATATACGTTTAAGAAAAAAAATATTTCAAAAAAATATTTTTATATTTTAATACATTTTTCTATTAAATAATAATGATAAAATGTAAACTTTAAATATAAATTAATTATGATTATTAAATTTTGTTGGCTAAA
Organism: Sinapis alba; assembly: GCA_012274485.2. Lineage (NCBI taxonomy): Eukaryota > Viridiplantae > Streptophyta > Magnoliopsida > Brassicales > Brassicaceae > Sinapis > Sinapis alba. The sequence goes on from MU106487.1 coordinate 55,657, forward strand.
AATTCTGAAAATAGTTAATCATAGAAATAATATATTTATAATTAAAATTTAATATTTTTAATATATATATATTATATAATTGAAAATATACATCTTTTTGAATTGAAGGAGTTTTCAACTCACTTCTATTATAAAAATCTCTAAAATAGAGAAAAAATAGAGTTTGAGGTTTTATTTTAATGTGTTTCTCTATAATAGATGAATGTTAAAGTTGTCTTTATAAATAAAAAGTCTATTTTTCTCCTAAATATAAAGGAAAAAATAGATATTTCTCTATTTATAGAGACAAATATAGAATTTCTCTATTATAAAAAAAAACACATTGGAATAAAAACTTTATTTCTGTTTTTCATTATTTTAAAAATCTGTATAATAAAGGTGGGTTGGGGATGATCTGGTAAAATATATTAGGATCCCTTTGAAATGCAGATTACATGCATGAGAACAATGATAACAGTTTTTGTAATGTTATTATGTCGCATCATGTGAACATAACCACCTAAAAGAACCATTCCATGTGATTGGCACCACCAAACTATACACTGTTTCGACACCAAAAAGTAAGTTGATAAACCAAGCTTTTTTTTGCAAACCAAGTTGATAAACCAAACTATACTTGCAAACTTTTTTGCAAACTAAGTAAGTTGATATACTGTTTTTCTTTTTGCAAGCCAAAAAATAAGTTGTTAAACCAAACTTTGCTTTGAAAATGGATAATATAAACGATTTGTTTATTTTTCAGATGTGGGGATCTTATCTAGTACTATAATAAGGGTATATGTCTTATGAGATTCAGTTCCAATGTTTTTATTTTATTTTATTTTATTCAGTTCCAATGTTATTTTTCGAATGAGATTTTGATCAGTTCGAATGTTATCTTTGTTAATACATAAAATACATCTTCATGGACTTTTACCGGATTTATCAAGAACAGCAAAACAAAAAAAAAATTCAGAAATTTTGTAGTATTGACTATAGAGAAACCCGGATTCTTTTTTACTTCTTTCAAGGGTCTTTGGGCAAAATAACACGTTACATGAGGAACACAATTATACTCATTTATATAATTGATACTCCTCTGTTTCGCAAAGAGTGTTATTTTAAGATTTTATTTTTGTTTTAGAAAAGTGTCGTTTTCAATTTTCAATGCAATTTATTACTCCCTCCGTTTCGAAATGATCCATATTCTAGAAAGAAAATTTGTTTCAAAAAGATCAATATTTTACATTTTCGATGCATAAAATAATTATAAATAGTGAGTTTCAAGAAAATTAATTGTGTTTATTGATTTTTGATTGGCTACTTCTTATAGGAAATAGTTAAACACAAAAAATAAGACATTTATAATCAACATTTAAGATGTTTTATTAATATGTGTGAAAATTCTAAAATATGTATCTTATTGAAACGGAGGGAGTAATGTTTTTAACTTAATATTTATTGTAAAATGCATTGGTTTTATAAATATTTTTATTTATCTAAAATACTATTCATTGAATAACTATCATTATTAAGAACATTAATGTATTCTAATCATTTTCTTAATATATGTGAAATTATCAAAATGACACTTTTTAAAAAACAAAGAGGGAGTAGTATTGGTTAGGTGTAATTAATAATTTGTAGCGAACAACTGTGCTTTAATTGGTCACCTTTTTTGGTGTCTTAAGTGAGAAAAACATCGAATTTTCAAAGGTCTAGAGATTAGTAAGATTTCAGTCTAGGATTCTCTCAGTTAAAATCTTAAAATGACAATAATTAATCATCTATATTTCTATAAAGTATTAAACTATGATATTATGTTCTTCATACTATCTCAAACCCCATTTCTTGATCGAATGTCCATTTTCCTGTATGAGGATAAAACTATACAATTCTGTTTTCTTAAATGTTATATGTATAATTTAATTTGTTACACTGTATTGTTTTATATGACTCTGATTTGTGACGTTATATCGTCTTTTTCTTGTATATCTCACTGAGACTGAGATAAAGAGTTGGAGATAGAAGTAAAAAAGCAGTTATACCACAAAACCATCTTCAATGTATTTTGTTATTTTGTCTCTAAAGTAAAAGAAATTTTATTTCCATAATAGAGATATAGAATACTTTAATACATTATTCTATAATATTAATTTTAATTATATAGTTAAAAAGAAAATTGATATTTTCCTCTGTTTATAAAGAAAAAGATAGTAATCTAAGTAATTTTACATCTAAATATTATTATAAAGACAAATATAAAAACTGATTGGAGATTCTCTTACTCTCATTTTCATTTATCGCACGTGTATCTCTTATTGTTATCTTATGTCAATGATCGGATTATGTTATAATAACATGGGTTATTATTCTTATCGTTAGCATATAAGTATAAAAGAAGAATATATCAATTAGAAAAGCACATATCAATAAGCGATCATATCTTCAACTTGTTTAAACTTACAAAACCTAAAAGGCAGGACATAAATAATGATATCATTTGAAAAAAAAAAGAAAACTAGAGTGGTCCAATGAGTAAAGATTTCTGGTAACAAGAAAATGAAATCAAATAATAATAGTAATATTTAAGAATTGGGTCGTCACGATGTGACATGACCAATAAAGATGATTATAAAAGGAAGGAGAAGAAGGAAATCATGGAAGTGAGTGAAGAGGGTCTAGTGAAAGAGACTGATGGCTGACTCTTAACCATTTTAAACTTTGGGCACTGAAAAACATGGCGTTTTTTCATCAATTTCTTTTAGTTTATTTCGTGTAAAGGAAATGTCACCTACTTCCTCAGCTCTGAAAGTGACCTTTCTTCTCTTCTCTACCTCCATACATTTACATCCTTGTATTTTATTTTATTTTGAACTGAAACATCCTTGTATTTTTCACATTGATTCCTCTTTACAAGAAAGGGTGTCCATTTACCTTTTAGTTTGTTCTCCTATTTTATTGAACACGGCCCTCAAATTTTCAACTCTGCCAAAGAAGTAAAAGAGATTTAACTTTGGTCTGAAAGAGTGTGTTTCTATATTAATCCCACTAGTTCGTCATTTGTATATCAAAAGGTATACGTTTTGGGTAAATGGTTTGTTAATTGGGGGTTTGCATGCTGATTAGACTCGTTTTGTGTTCACCTGATTAGGTCTGTTAACATTAGCATTACAATCTAAATATGTCATCATTAGTATGACAAACTTTTTCACATTTAATCTACTGTTTTAATAACTAAAATGGTTATATATAAACTTATAATATTAACTACATAGCATAAATTAAATGCAAACTAGAAAATATCAGTATATTTTGATTTGATTCGTTATCTATTTTGATTTGAACTAAAAATAAGATATTTTTAACCCTAGAAAACAAATCAAATAGTAATATAGAACTCCGTAAAAAACAAATCACAGATACTAATATATTTAGAAACATATATCCGATCCGGTCCGTTATATATATAGATATATTTATATTTATATTTATAGAATATATATATATATATATATTTGTTATTATATTTGATGTAAATTTTACAATATTTTATTTAATAAATCAATTATTTTAGTTATTAAAGTTTTTAAGAGTAAATAAATTTTTATTTTTATAATAAAACAAGGACAATTCTCTTAAATAGCCTTTTTTAAGTTTTTGTCATAAAAATAGCCCTAAAAAAATAAAATGACCAAAATAGACTTTTTTAAAAAAAAAAATTTGATTTTTTTTTATTTTTTTTTTAAATTTGAAACCCTAACCCCAAACCCACCCCTTAACTCTAAACCCTAAAGTCCAAATTAGTTAACCCTAGGGATATAAATGCATATAAATGAATTTTTTAGCTTCTAAAAAAAACATTTTGGTCATTTTCTTCTTTAAAAGCTATTTTTGTGACAAACAAACTAAATTGGGCTATCTAAGGAAATTTCTCATAAAACAATATTAATTTATATTATAATTAGATTTATTTATTTATTTTATTTGTATGGATATAAATCATATATCTGGTAAAAATATATAATTCCAGACATCGAATATACATGTAATTTCGAATCGAATCAAATCAAATACATAATTGATTATTCTAACAAAACGGATCGAATCAAGATTTTTTAAAAAAAATCAGATATTTGATTTTAATCACCCCTAATTGATAAATATAGTCATATTTACTAGATATAATTTGTGATACATTAATGTTTTGTAGATGTGTGATCATATGAATAGTCATTTAGTTAGTGTAGGTAGTTATCATTTTATTTACTTTTGTAATTCTAATAATGAAAACAAATCAAAATAAATCATTTAAATGCATTTTATTTACGATGGTATTCTTTTAGTTTGGTTACAAAAAAAAAACTAAGTTAAGAAAGAAATTTAAATCATCAGTGTAGACTTGTGACTTTTTCTTTTCTTTACTAACATAATTTAAATTTTTACTATAATTCAAGTAGTTTAAGTTCTTAATAATTTTTTGTAACACTCGAATTTTTCTACTAATATGTACTATTAAACCTAAGTTAAGATCATCATCCCCAAAGAACTATAATAGAGCAGTTTAAATTTCATGTGCCATTTGCACTATTAATAATATTTAATTAAATAAATTCATTTTAAATGAAAATTTAATCCATGTTTTAATATTATATATATATATATATTTAGCTTTGTTGGTAGAAAAGCTATAAGATAGTTATTTATATTTCATTTAATTAAATTATGATAAATTTTTGTTTATTTTAATTAAAATACAATTATTTACCAAAGAATTACAATACAATTAAGTGAATGAATATTAATATATTAATTAATTCAATAAATTTAATGTTAGTTATTCAAGATTACATCTGAATAAATTTATTAAATTTAAAATTTAAAATTTTGATTAATCATTTTATTATATTGATAAATAAGTTTAAGTAGAACTAAAACACTTCATTATCTATGAAAATTTAATAATTTCATAAATAGTGTCTTAGTTTGTATTTGAAAAGTTCACTTTTGATAAAAAATTTATAAAATATTTTATTTTTTAATTGCTTAATGTGAATTTTATATATTATTAGTTTATTTTTATTTATGATGGTGTATGAGTTATTATCGTATTTACACAATCTTATCAAAATATTAAATTTAAATAGCCGTATCATTATTAATTCATGTTATATTTTAAAAATTATTTTATAAGAAAATGTGATATTGAAAAGGAAAGTTTAAATACTCATGTATTAAAAAATGTTTATAAGATATATTTGTTTCATAAAACATTTATTTAAAATAAAATATAATGTTATTATATACTAGTTTCTAAAATTTTATCCACTTTTAATATCTGCTTCTAAAATTTGTTTAATTTTTTTTAAATAATTTTAAATGTTTTGCTTTCCCATATCCTTTCTGATTTTATACAATTTAGAAAATTAGCCTGTAACAGTGATTCAAGTTTTTTTTGTGAGAAAACGACATTTATAATGAAATATCATATGGTACATTTAAATACCATAGAGAGTGAGACATAATTATAACCTTTGAGGAAATTATTTTATAGTATTCAAGAAACCCACATGGCGACCATGCAAGCGTTTAATTCGTAATAATGACTCGCACCAAATAATATATCGTCCTTCGGTTTTTGATACTTTACAAAGGTGATGGCAAAGATCCTAATAATTACCGATGGTTAGATACGATTTTGTATCTTTACGTACTTGAAACCAGTTGAACCTAAAATATAAAACATACAAAACAACATTTAGAGAAATTTTAATTAAGCGTAAACATTTATCATATGGCCGAGAAAGAAAAAAGACGTTATCATATGAAATAGTAGAATACGTCATCAACCTACACTATGTAGAGAGACGTTTTTTTTTCAGCAGAGACGTTAGATGATGCATTATGAAGGTTTTCCAAAGAAATTGAACATGAAAATTTAAATTTTGGATTTATAAAACCTGTTTAACACACATAAGTTGATTTTTTACTAGTTAGATGGACAAAGATTTGTTTTGTTGTGTATTAAGTGGACAAAACGTTTTGATCTTCTATTTTTATGTTCTATTTTCGTCTATACCATTTATACATCCTGAAAATTATATAATTTTATTTTTGTTAAAATCCGTTTTTCAAAATAAATCACTTTGATTAAAATTTGCTTAATATCCAAAAGCATATTCAATCTCACTCTATTTTCTATTTATGTTTTTCATTTTGAATCATTTTTATTAATTCTACTAATATTTAAATTTAAAGTGGACCAGTAAATGGAGTGATATATCAAATTATTTCAAATAAACAGAGCAATATTTGTTTGTTACTTTAATTTCTCTATTATTTCATTTTCCCCCTAAAATAGAATAGGTTTAAGATAAAACCCATTTAGAAGTGTAAAATAAATTAATACTATTGGAAATACTCTATATGGTTTTATACAACTTGCCTACCCCAAATCTCATTAACACTGTTCTAACCTTTTGTCCGCATCATCAGTTTATGTCAATCATTTGGTTGGTTGTGCAATAAGTCTTGGAATCTAATTAAGCCGTTAGAGCATTTCTAATCCACCTTTATATTTGTTTTTATAATAGTATTTATAACTAAAACCATTACAGTATTATTCTATTTTTCCTATAAAATAGAGATTGCTATATTTTCATTTATTTATAGAAGAAAATAATATTTTTCTATATTTAGAGATTTCTATTTTAGAGGAATACATTGAAGCAAGTCACATCTCTATTATAAAAAAATAACAAAATTCATTAGAAATGATTTTAATCATAAAAAAATGAAAAAGCTAATCCTTTACGTAAAATAAGAGCTGGTCACAAAAAGGCTATTTTTTAAACTTGGATATTGAAGTTAACAAAATTAGCGTACCTCTGAAGGAAACAAACTACTCCAATTGTATCATTTTAAGTGATGTTTAATGATTTTAATTTTGTTTCATAATAAGTGATGTTCTCATAATTCTAGGAAAAAAATAATTCATTTAAAATTTGTGACCAATTAAAAAATAATGCATCTTTTTTTAATTGGTTAGATTAGTTTTCTTTAATGTTATTTTATTTAATCAAGGTAAATTGCATGAAATTTTGTATTTTCTTAATCTTTGTACTAAAACCTTAAACACCGGTTAATGTGATACAAAGGGAATAATAAACTAGGGTGGAACAATGACATGTGTTTCTATCTTGTGAGAACAATTATATGAGAACAATTATATCAGCAAATTCCATTTTAAAGTTTACAAAACTTTATTTTAAAAGTTAGAGATTTCATTTTTAAAGTTTGCAAAACTTCATTTCTAGAGTTAGCACATTTTAAAAAAAAATTGAAAGTGTTTCTCTCTGGTTGTTAGACTTAAAATAATTTCAAAAGAATTTGTTCATTACAATTTTTAATTAAACATAATTAAGTTTTTTGAGAAGAAAATTAAATCAGAATTAAGATAACAAAATTTATATATATATATATATATATATATATATATATATATTAGATTAAATAAATATCACAACAAGAATTAATTAATATTTACATGTTCATGTATTTTTATTCTTTTGGTGTTATGGTATGCTGGTTTTTATCTGCTTAATGTAATATTATTGCTATGTAATTTTTATTATGTAATACTATATATCTTATACTAATGTTGTTAATTTTTATTTTAAAGGTATTAAATGTGTGAAATATATATGTGAAATGCCTGTTAAATACAAAACTGCAAGAACTAAAATGACAAATAAAAATCTAAAGTTTTGAAGTTGGTGTTAGAATGTAAAAATTCATAGGTAGTTTAATGTTAGCATGGTTAGATCTTACCTCTCATAGGTCTCTCTATAGGTTCAAGTTCCTCGTTTTTTATTCAAAATTAGAAGTTATGGACACTACAAGAAAACATGAAATTACCGACTACATATTGCGACTGATTATGCAGTCACAAAATATTGCGACTGAATTGAGATTACTTTACGACTGTTTTGCTACTGATGCGTTTTAGTTGTAAAACAGTCGCTAATCTGCGACTAAATAAAACAGTCGTAAATCAGTCAGTAATTAGCAACTGCTTTGCGACTACTTATTGTAGTCGGGACCTTTAGTCACAAACTAGTCGTTAATTATCGACTATTTTACGACTAATTATTGTATACCGTAAATTAAAGAATATGCTTAACGTATAGAGTACGTAGTCGCAAAAACAGTTGCTAAATAGCAACTATTTTATGACTACAAGTGTCGATTACAGTAAGGGTGCCGAACACAGTAAGTAGTCGCAAATCAGTCGCTAATTAGCGACTGATTTGCGACTACTTTCTCTATACACTAAATCTATTCTTAACATCTATATCCTAAACCTCAAATTTAAAACCTACTTGTAAGAAAAAAATATATAATATTTTTAATCTTATTATCTAAACTAAACTTAAACTTTAAATATTCTTAAAAATGATATAGTCATGATATAACACCAAATCGTAACCATTAAATTTTACAATTTTTTCTTTTTAAAAATTTAATCTGAAATCTTTCACATTTTATACAAATATGTATAATATTATATATATATATATATATGTATTTAAAGCTTTCTAAATAATTTAGATTTAAACTAAATTTTAAACATAAACTACAAAAATCTATTTTCAAGCTTAATCGTAAATCTTACCTTAAACCCCAAACACATACCCTAAAATCTGAAACTCAAAATTGAATTTTACATCATAATAAGTTAATATCCAAACATAAATTTCAAAACCCAAATATTAAACCTTAATCAAAATCTAACTTTGTTTGAACTCAATTTTTAAATCTTAAATCTAAAACCTATATTACACACCTCAAAAAACCCTATACATACTTCAAACCCTACATCATACTTAAACTCTATATCATAAACTATAAATTTTAATATTTAAACAGAAATATAATTATATGCTAAATATAACTACAATATACTCCTTATAACAAGTGATAAGTTTATAAACACATAGAAATTTCAACCCTAAATTTTAAACATAACCAACAACTAAATTCATACCCTAAATCTCAAACCTTATCAAATATAAATTAAATTAATCAAAAGTATATTCCCCCTCAAACTTTATTTTTCAAATTTAAAAATAACATTCAACATTTTAAACTATATATATATATAACACTAAAACTAAAATGTGTCTTATTGTCTTAAATATAATCACAAAAATGAGACATTTCTATGTCTTCCCGTGATTAACTCTCTCATATGCTTTCCCATTGACTAGTAAAATATATAGAAAAGAAGCTAAAATCTGATTGGCTGACACAAAAAACTTGGATTGCTACAAACTAATCCCAACCATTGATTCTAAACATCATCCAATGGTTACAAACATTTGTGCTTTTCTCTCTTCCTCCCTTCTTCGTTTCATTTTCTTCTTCTATTCTTTCTTTTTCTTTGCATTGTAGAAAATATAGAAAAATGCACCACCACCGGTCAGCCTTTGTCTTCTTCTTCTTTCTCTTAAATGGGTTGAGTTCTGACTATTTCTAATTGATTTTTTTTGTTTCATTCACAGATCTAAGAAGTAAGAAGATGACTTAAAGGATGACGGTTTGACGGAGAAAATTCTTGATGGTGAAGAAGACGACGGTGAAGATGGAGTAGATGCTTACGGAGTGACGGAGCAAGATACTTGACGGAGTCGGTGATATTGTCTGTTCTGTGACATCTCCTCTTCTCCGTGACGTCTCTCTTCCTCTGTGCGCCGCCTCTCTTCCCCTCCCCTCATCTCCTCTCCTCCACAACTAGCCGGAGATGACTCCTCCTCCGCGACAGCTCTACATCTCGTCCTCACCAAATACGGCTTTGCTTCTCGTCGGAGGTGCCATGGCGGCTCGCTGGAGAACAAGCAAATTAGGTTTAGTCATGGTGGTGGAGGAGGCAAAGAGGAGAAGGCAGAGGAGGTGGTGGCGGCTAGGGTTATTTTTTTTAGATTTTGTTTCTTAACCGGGTTTTATCTGTAAACCGGTTTAATTTACAAACCAAAATTATTTGTAACCTGAATTTTCAATAATAAATAAGCATAAATACTTAAACCAAAAATTTGTAAACCTTCTGATAAATTTTGATAATTAACCGAATGTGTATTTCTATTATTAGTTTGGACCAATAATATAAAAATATAACAAATTTTACCACTAGTTAAAATAAATGTTAAATAGTCCCACAACAGTCATAAATTAGTCGTTAAATTTAACGACTTAACTGTGACTACAATTGAAGAGTCACTTCAGTTGTAATCAGTCGCAATATTTAGTGACTAATTTATGACTGATGTGTGACCAATAGTAGTAGTTACTAATTAGTCGTAAATCAGTCGCAAAATAACGACTAATTTATGACTGATAGTTTTTGCGACACGATGATTTGTGACCACGTACATCAGTCGCAAATCTGTAGTAAAATTATGTTTTGCGACTAATTTATGACTGATTATGTAGTCAGAAAATGCATGTTTTCTTGTAGTGGGATCCTAAAAATCAGTCGATATGTTTTGCTAAAAAGAAGTTAAATCGATATATATCCCAATTGATTATATGTTTAAGAAGTTAAATTACGCTAAGAACACTACTCTAGAAACCACCATTAATCATGTTCTAGTACATGTACATCAATATATTAGAATCAAAAGTATCTGATCTTGTGACTTATTTTTGTCTTTACGTTAAAACTGAGAGGATGTGAATCATATGATTTTTTGATTGGTAACATGCACTGAGACCAAAAAAATTACAGAATTAAGACAAAAGCTAAAAATCAATCAAGTTCAAATTTACTATTGGATACACTATACACTGCAAATGTGAGATATGGAGAGAGAAGATAGGCCACCTGGGAATCTTACGCACGATTTGACCTCATCACTTGATTTGGCAATTTAATGCAAATACTTATGTTTTTTTTTTATAGTGCGGATTCATGTTTTATTTCTTCTTTAACATTAAATATAGGAAAAAAAATCGATTTTGTGTATTTTCTGTTAAAAAGTAACTGTTATATAACCCGATAATTTATTACACGAACCAAAGTTACAATATCCAGCAACCAGAAACAAATCCAACCACACTTGATACTCATACTTACAAAACTCAACTCCACTTCAGTTTTTGTTCGAAGAAAAAAAAATTATAAAAAAAAGAATATAAAAAGAACGTCTTCAATATCAATCAAAGAACAAAAAAAAAAAGGAAGAATGTAATTTGTTTTTCTTTTCAAGGTCTATGACGATGCTCTATCACTCGCTTTTTCACCTTCGGTAGTCGCCGAAGACACATAGCTCACAGCAAGTGATGTACTCTCATCGGCACAAGGCGGCTGTGTAAGAGGAAGAGGAGGAGCCGAAGCAGCAGCAACAGCTTGAAAATGTTTCTTGCAATTATAGCAAGTGATTTGCATCATCGTTGCACTAATCCTCCTACTTGCTTCTTCTCTATAAAGCTGAGCTTTATGAAGCTCAGCTTTTGCATGTTGCCTTATTCTCTTGGCTTCAGCAAACTCCAATTCCGCAATCTCTATTTGCCTTTTGGCTTCCTCTCTTTGTCCCAATAGTAAGCAGCTTGTCTCTCCCTTCTCGTAGCTTGAAGTTGTGGGTTCCATCCCTATCGACAAACTAAGGCTTGTCTCATCAGCACTAGTCCGCGGTGGAAGTAGCTGAAGCTCGATGCTACTACTACCAGTAGTAGCGCATGAGCCAACGAAAGGATAGAGTGAATCGGATGTTTGATGATCGGACGGTGGAGCTTGTCTTAGCAAAGGATGTCCTGGCAATACAGGACCATGGGAGAGGTCAATGTTTTTGGCGACTGAAGCAGTTTGTGTAGCGTTTGCGGTATGTTGTTGTTCTAAACGGTGGCTGGAGGGTTGTGATCGGCGCATGGTGCAATTGTCTTGGTGCTCTATGAAACTCTCCACTCTGAATCAAGAAGAGTATATATATATAGTTAACTAAAAAATAGAAAGCACAAAGGAATATTTGTTAAATAGCAAACAAACAAATAAAATACTCATTCCGTATCAAATTAAATTAACTGATTTTAAGGATTTTAGTTTTGTTTTAAAATAAGTAATATTTTTATTTTTCTAGATACAATTTAATGTCACTTAAAATTTCTGACCAATCACAAATATTATATATTATTTTTATTGGTTGAACTAGTGTTATTTAATATAATTTTTATGTAATCACAATAAATTACATAAAATTTTGTGTTTTATTAATGTTTGTGAAAAAAGCTTAAAATCTACTTAAAATGATACAGAGGAAAGAATATAATTTAACTAAATTAGTGGAGGTAGGTATCTTTTGGATTATATATATCATGAGCATGAGATATGCAAGACTTTGAGTTTTGGTATGGTATATACTTTAACAATATATCTACTTAACAAAGTGCTATAATGAAATCTGTGATGGGGTCAACGTAAGTAATTCAAATATATAATCTCCTTAATTAAAATATTTCAGACAACAATCCAACAAACCTCAGCTTCCATTAGTAAGCTTGTTTCAAGATCTCTGTGCATTATCTATAATCAAAATATGTACACGCCATACTAGAAAAAACATTCTTTGATTTACTTTAAGGATTCAGATAAATAAATATAATTCTTTTTAATAAATATATTGATAAAATTGAATATATATATTAGTATTGCCACTAGCTAGGGTTTCAAGGAAATGGAACCTGGAGAAAACGCGGCCGCAATCGCAGGAATGGCCGCGAGTGCCACAGGTTTTGAGATGAGCTTTGTAATCAGATTGAACAGCGTAGCCTTTTGAGCATCTCTCACAGATCCATTGCTTGTGGTTACTATGTTTCCTTCGAAAGTGTTTCTTGATTCCCACGAGATCTCCCAGGGCGTGACAAGGGTTGTGGTGGAGACATGTCGGCTCTGGACAAACGTACACTCTCTTCTTCACTTCCTCTGTGGTCTCTCTCTTTAAAAGCTTCCATGGAACTTTATGCCTCCTCCTGTGCATCTGTAGATTCTGGTCTCTCTGAAACCCTTGATTACAGATCTCACACACGTACCGATCTGATTCTAGTAGTGTTCTTGGAGATAAAGATACCACCTCAGCTTCCGGATCTGCATCCGCCAGTAAAATATGATTACTTTCGGATACTTTCGGATATTTGATAAAAAAAAATTTGGAGAAATAAAACTTGAATTGAATTGTGACCATTTTTTTTTCAACAAATAAAATGATTACTTTAAAGAACTTACTGAAATTAAGAAAAAAAACTTTGAAACTAGGATACCTTGTGCTATTCTTTTTTAAAAAGCAAAAAAAAAAATGAATATAATTACCTGGCGTCCCGGCAGGTCGTCTTTTCCTCTTTTTGGTCACGGCGGCTCCATTACCGTCGGGAAGAAGATCGGAGGAAGATGAAGAAGGAGGATTCCGATGATGGTTGATGTTCTTGCTTCTCTCGTAGTCTATCATCGGATGAAGTTCTCCCTTTTTGTTTTTTTTTGTTTGAAGAGAGTGTTGGTTTATAGTGTTAGTGTATAGAGAAGGAAGGGTACTGTGACTAACGAAAAATAAGAACAATATTGAGGAATCTTTTGTTTTTCATGCAGGAGAAAGAAGGAGAGATTGTTTTTTTTATTTGTTTCCTTTTTCTATTTGGTGGAGAGAGTATTGTGTTTTACATCTTTACTAATAGAGGAAGAAAAAAGTAAGATGAGTTAAGAGAGAGAAACAAAGGGCTTTGTTTTTCTGAAATCATCTTTTTATCACATAAAGGAAAAAGCTTTTCTAAACCCTTTACTCTCCATCTTTTTATAATTTTCTGGGAAAAAATCACTAAAAAGAAAGAAAATATGAAAACTTTCAACTTTTTGTTAATTGCTTCATTGACCTTTCACCTTAGATGGAGAAATGCATTGTATGGTCGTTGGTGCTTCAATCTTCTTCAGAGTAGTTATGAACCTCTCTTTCCCTCTCTCCTCTCTCTTTTCTATCTGTACACTGTTAACTGTTTATTTACAAACACCAAACATATATATGCAGAGAAATGTTGTATACACATATAAAGAGAGTGCGACAAGGACTTTGGAGCCCACATTAGCATCTGGACAAGAAACAAAAAAACATCCCCTTCCACAACAAAACAATTGCAAGTCATTATTATTTCATATCATACAATATTCGATCAGACTGAGTTTAAAAATTATTTCTCCTTTTTCAAGATATATAATAAAAAGATTGATGAAAATTCAAATGGGAATCTTGGAAATTTGATGTTCGAGTACATGTTTTTTAGTGGTGACAAATGTATGTAGCCTTTAGGGTTGGTTTATATATAAAAGAGGGACATGATGAGAATATTTGTTTGGAAAATCATACACATGCATATACCCAAATCATGTTTCCCTATATATACAAATATCATCTCACATATTTTGTACGCCCTTTTATATATAAGATATATATTTTAATTAAAAATGAATATTGTGTCAATAAGTGAGACTCGAATAGTTACATTGCAGTAGATCAGTTTTTCTTACAAGAAACTCTTGTGGTAAAAAACACTCATGTGGTTACACAAGCATAAACCCTGAGTCAGATCTGGAGTTCGGTGTCAGTTGAGACCAATTCTATCTAACATTACAAACGAAAATTTTAGATCTGGAATATGTTCGGAGGAATTTTCTTTATAAAAAACATATCTATAGACTAGTTATAAAGTATATAATAGCATACATATTAAAGTCCACCATCTCATTAAAGGGCATTTGTCTAACCAAGTGGAACTGTAAAAATATCGAAGTAAATACAAAACTTTTTTTTAAAAGTCATTTAAAAAACAAAAAGAGGAACAAAAAGAGGATGATACTTTAATAAGAAGAGAAAGGAGAAGGTTGAGTTGGAAAGAATGGGTGGGAGGATGGGGAAAATGGATTCTCATCACATGCAATGCTTTTTTGTAAGTTGGATATATCATCCTTCACACAGTCACATTATTGCTTGAGATACATATTAATAATAAAATAGTACTCACCTCTTTCCTATATTCAAAGAATGTATCACTAAATAGCTAGGTAAGCTGGATTATTTATCGCACATAGCTTTCTAAATAACTTAGATTATTATATTTCACGCATACTAAAAAAACACTGTTTTATTTGATATCATCTTATTTGTTTAAATTACACACCATTTATTTTAATATTTTGTCTCCGCATAGTTTTACACTATAAAAGTTTCTCCAATGATCATCTAGTAAATTTACCCTCAGTTAACCATACATGGACAGTCTTATAATAGGCAAATTTCAGTAAGTTAATCGACTTGCGTTCAAAATAGCCATATGACATTAACATGTGTGATCACACAAATATATGATTATATGATTTGGAGCTCATTTGAATATTCAGAAAAATAATTCATTCATGGGATGCACCTCCGGTTAAAAAATTATTTTGGACCTTTCTAAAAATTTGAGATACCCTGGATTAATAAATAAAAAATCACCCTCCGTTATCTAATTAGTTTGCTACTTTAGTTGACAGCAAAAGTCTCTCTCACTCCCGTTGTTACTTATTTTACATTTGTTGACTTGTACCGTTTCATCACCTTGAATTAACGCTGGTCTTTAGATCTAGCACCATGCATCTATATTTTTGTTTTGTTTTGTTTTTAAAGTGGATACCATTTCTGATATATAATTTGAAAGTTTTTTACATCATTGGTAAAAGTTAAAAAACTGCAATGTATAACATATAACACTTTTAAAGTGGATACCATTTCTGATATATAATTTGAAAGTTTTTTACATCATTGGTACAAGTTTAAAAACTGCAATATATAACATATAACACTTATATTTGAGATACTCTGAAAAATTGTGATGCAAGCTTTGGCTCTTGAATTTCACTTCTATCAAAGCTTCCTTATCCTTGCACTTTTATTTTGTTTTATTGGTTAACTGATTGGAACTGTGCATTGAAACCTGATGCATTTTTCTCGTTCGCTCTTGTTGCCATCTGAAAGTTGCAACTTGAAAAGTTAATTGACATTTTTTCGATTTCACAGAAACCCGAAATGGAGAGCGATGACTGTACGTTGCTTTTTAATTTTTACTACAAAATAGAATATCTCCAATGTTAAACCTACATTTTCTTTTGAAATTGAGTAATTCCATAATAGAATGTAATTTACTTCAACTTATTCCATTTTGGAATGAAAATACAGTAATAAATAAAAATAAATGAATTACTTTATTTATGGAATAAATCCATTTTTACTCCATTACATAGTAAAAAACAGAGTAAGATTAGAGCATTTTCTACTTCAAATTCCATTTTGATATAAAAATAAAATATGGTTGGAGATGCTCTAAATGTAAATGTACCACATGTTAATGTTAATCGTGGCTAATACGAGACACCAGTGCTTAAAATTAATTCACACAAAAATGTAACTAATTTCTATGATCAATGTAAATATGCATAAGTTTTACCAACAACTCAATATTAAGCAAATAATATTTTGTCAGATCAATATGTGTACCTCTAAATCAACGTACTAATGCAAAATATGTCATTATTATAATATAAACTTAATATGATCAATGTTGAGGTATTCCACGAGACTGAGTGATTGATATCATAATAGAAAAGCAAGATTTAGGGGGTAAGATTAGATGCGAGATTCGTTTTAGAAAAAGAGAAGTACGAATAAAGGAGAGGAGTACTAAGAAAACAAACAAAAAGAGTATTAATTAATTAGGTTTAACTAAGGAGGAGAGAATAGTGATGACAACATGGGAGTTGCCTTTGGCTTTTTGCTTTTCTAAGCAGTAATGATGAAGAAGTGTAAAACTTCTATTGACAACCCACAAAGACTAATTAAAATAAAATAGTTACAAAATTTTTGTATGATAATTTATAGAGAAGAAAGTGACTTTGTCTCTATGTCATAATCTTCATAGAAAGCATTGCCAAATCTTGGGCACATGGACGGTGTAAGCCTTTACCCTACGCGCAACTCTCATATATTGCCTTTGCATTTTCTTCATTATTACATCTTTTATATGTAGCTTTTGTATAATTGTCATCATTATGGATTTGTACAATTGCTCATAAAATAGACTGAGCCTATTAATGCTCACGGATCTATACATACATGAATATGAACCCTACTTTTATTTTCCCCTTTATTAGAATGCTTTGTGATGTTAAATTGCAACTGGTTACAACAATCAATTGGTGCCAAAAGGACGGGTCTCCAGTTAAGTGGCTTGGCCAGGGACGACAACATTTGTCTGCATTTAAGTTTGGAATTAACTGAATATGATCAAATAATTAATACTTCGAAAGCTATTTTATGTTATTTTAAGTAAATAACATTTACTTATCGATTCATAAGTCTTAGGATATCTTTTAAAGCTTCTTAAAATTCCACTCTGTGATTGCAAAAGTCTATAAATGTTGTAGAATATGCACTATTTTTGGTATTTTTAATATTGTTAAAAGTCAAAATATATATATCCGAGAAAGCCCCAATTATAATACTTGATGGAAACCGGAAATGTTTTATATTAATTAATACTCCCTCTATTTTTTCTATATTTGATATGCTAGGATATTTTTTCTAGATTAGATGAAGTTTTACTTTTTTAATGTAAAGTTTATTAATATTTGGTGTTATATAATTTTGTATTATGCAGTTTTCAATTATTGGTTATTACTGGTTGAATGTAGTTATGTAAATAAATAGTGATGTTTTTGTTGTTTATTTTTTTTTAAAAAAAATTGTGTTTACCAATCTAAATCGTTAACTGTTTAATAAAAGGAGAAAACAGTAATATGTCTTTGTCACACATCAGAAAAATATCAGTTAAAAATAAAATTTCTTAATACGAGAGTGACTAAAAGTCCATTATTCTATTTGTGTATAATAAAAATAGTTTTATCGTTAATATGTTATATTCTATCGACATGCTATTAATGTAGTTTATACGTCCAATCTGCTAGCATGTCTATCTATTATATATGGTTTAAGTTCTTGTAAGTGCAAAAATTCAGGGTCTCTAAATTTTAAAATAATAAACCTCCCGGATGTCATTTTTTTTACTTGTCAAATTTTAAGATCGGTTATCTTTCAAAATACTTATATAGTATTGGTATTGACCCACATTTCTAAAAACGGGTATTTTTTTAAACAAAATTATATTTAATGAACCTTTTAAAAATATATATACTATATATATATATTATTTTATGACTATTTTAATTTATGTTTTGAACAAAATATAGGTTTTTAGCTACACTTTTATATAAAATATAAGAATGTGATAATTAAAATAGGATAATCAGTCTTTTAACATATTGTGCATTGATTTTCAAAAATTAGTTTTATGAATATGAATTCTACAAAATTGACTAAATATATTTATGTTTCATTTTTTTTACTTGTCAAATTTTAAGATCGGTTATCTTTCAAAATACTTATATAGTATTGGTATTGACCCACATTTCTAAAAAGGGGAATTTTTTTAAACAAGATTGATTTTAATGAACCTTTTAAAAATATATATACTATATATATATATATTATTTTATGACTATTGTAATTTATGTTTTGAACAAAATATAGGTTTTTAGCTACACTTTTATATAAAATATAAGAATGTGATAATTGAAATAGGATAATCAGTCTTTTAACATATTGTGCATTGATTTTCAAAAATTAGTTTTATGAATATGAATTCTACAAAATTGACTAAATATATTTATGTTGTTAATATAAGGCATAATTTTTATGTCTGACAAATATGATATTTAACTTTTGCTTTTAAAATGCATCATTCACTTTTTTTTTGTTAACAATAAAATCTGATTTTTGTTTACTTATTTTTAGATTTATGAAATCTATATCAAAATATTTGTAAGATCTGTTGAAAAATTTATGTTTTAAAATAATATACATATATTTATTTAATTAAAACATGGAATACAAATTAAAGCATGGAACACATTTGAAACATATACAAATTTGAAATAAATTAATATAATAATTTGGAATCTTATGGTCGAATGGTAACATGAAAAGTTTAGGAAGCCAACATATTTCAGATTCAATTTATTTGTTATATAAAACTAAATCACATTATTTTGGACACTCTAATGGATGTGAATTCTTGTTTTCGGTCCATTTAAATATCTGAGAGAGAGTCTATCTATAGAATACACTTACTTTTGAGGATTAGTCTAAACTATTCTATAGGATCGGAATACCCCAAAATTAATAAAAATAAATTAATAAAATACAAAAATATATTAAGCTTTTTCAAGGGATATAAATAAAATCATCGTCTTTATAATTGGAATGTTAAATGTTGTGTGAAGTTGTTAAAAACATGATGTATATTTTTAATCTATAATGTATATATAAGAGCACAGAAAAATTATGAAATAAACTATAAAAGCATTATAAACTAGAAACAAAGTATGTGAACATTATTTATAACAATTCAAAATATATGTTACTACCTATTACGGTCAAAATCTTAAAGATTAGGTGCAAATATTAATGAGGCATATACATAGGAACTAAATAAATAAGAAGAAAAAAAGTACTCATTCAAATAAAATGGAGCATACATGTAGGAAGAAAAGCAGTAATAAATTTCACTTATCACAATTTTAATTAGATCACGTACATGCCACTACATTTAATATATTTTCTAGAAAATGGTCTAAATAAAAAATTGCACTTAGAAGGGTTTTATTTTAATAGTATAGATTAAGAAAACATTAGCAAACAAGATTGTGAGATTAGGTGCATGTGTGCAACCCAGTCACGTTTAAACTGGAATGAGAAAAAACAAAAACTGTTGTAAACAAGTTCTATAGTCTGTATAATTACTACAATACAATTTTGTTGTTGTTTAATAATATAAGCCTGTAAGTTGATATATATATATATATATATATATATATATATATATATATATATAGTGTTTTAATTTCTATTTAATGAATTGGTTAGTTAAAATACTTTTGTTTTTGTTACCATATTATAAAATTTTAATATTTTTTGTTTTGCTTAGTAATATATTTGATTGGGGGACGTATTATGACTTATGAGAAAGTACTAGTCTCTATAAAGTTCGAAACTTATGGTACATCCTTAAAGTCTTTGCTTTGGCCATACCATTTTATGATTGATAGGGATTTCCCATCGGCTTTGTTGCTTTCCTTACAAACATTTCATATCAAACGAAATCAACACACACATATACATAAAGGAACATCATTAGCTTCCTTAAGCAAAACAAAAATTAAAATATGATTCTCAAGTGGTTATACTAAAACAAATTAAAAGTCTAATTAAGAAACATTTTTTTCTTTTTCGTTCAACACTAGGTATTAATATATTATGTGGGTTTGAATTTGAAGGACTAGTAACAGTACAAGTACAAGGTGAGGCAATTGGATAAGACCTTGAGAAGGATAGTTTAAATACAATTAGGATGGATTATTCGTAATAGGCATGGCTACTTTCAACACTGTAGAATGAGGAAGTCTCAGGATATTTTCCAATTGAAAAAGCTAAATGCCAACACTTCTATGGTCTTTACAAGCAACTTGGTCTTAATTAGGTTTCAAGCGTGTGAAGTTCGAAGGTGATAATGTCGGCTTTGAACACAATTCTAGACTACCAAAACAACAATCTCAAGCTACAAAATTACATCAACGAAATTTGAGATGGCATATAACTCTTTACGTCCATAAAGTTCACACATAGAAATAGATTACACAACCAATGTGTGGATAAATTAGCTAATCAGTATGTTACTGTTCCAAAATTTTGGTGTGTATATAATTGTTGTCATGAACTTCTTACAAAGCATGTATGTATTGATTTCATTTAGTATAAACAAAAGTTATGTTAGACAAAAAAAACGTAGTAACGATACTAGTACAAACCATAAAACTATACTAGATTTTTACCCGTGCACTCACGCGGATTTATTTTTTTATTTTTATATATTTTTAACTTTTGAGAATATTAT
The DNA here is from genome assembly GCA_012274485.2 of Sinapis alba. Taxonomy (NCBI): domain Eukaryota; kingdom Viridiplantae; phylum Streptophyta; class Magnoliopsida; order Brassicales; family Brassicaceae; genus Sinapis; species Sinapis alba. The sequence continues at coordinate 76,711 of MU106487.1, forward strand.
TAAATTAATTATTTGTGTTCTTGTTGTAAATTCATATGTTTTTCAATTTTTCAATTTGTGTGTTGTTTTTAATATGTTTAGCTTCTGGACTTTCTAGTTTATGAGATTATTTTCTTTTTAAAAATCTATTCGGATTTTTATACATTTTATTTTAGTAAAATTAAATATAGAAATTAAATATTAGTTTTTTATGTATACTTTTATGTTTTATCAAATTTAAAGATGGTCATTTTGATTTGAAATTTGTGTATAAATTTAATTTTAATTTTGAGATTTTTTTAAAAAAAAACAAATACATGTTGATCATTGTGTGTAGTATTTTTTAGTGAAAAATACATTAACATGATATGGTATAATATGATGTAAATAATTATAATTTAAAAATTGTATATCTGAAAGTTATATTATTTAAAACTGTATATATATATATATATTATTAAAATAATATTGGTGGTTGTTATAGAAATTAATTTAAATTGTGTCAATTATTTGTTGCAAAGTTAGGTAGTTCGTAATGTATGTGTGATAAAACTATAATAATACATACTATACTTAACTAATATTTGGTTTATATATTTCATATTTAAATGGTGTATTTTATTATAAACAAAAATATAAAAGATTTAAATTAGACAGAAACAGTTCAAAAGTAAATATAGTTTTTAGTTTTTCCGTATTTTTAGTTTTTAATTTATCCGCACTTTCAAAATCTGAGATTTATAAATAATTAACATAGGATTTCATTTTTGAACATAATATATATATTGTATATATATATTGAATTTGTTTACATATTTTATTTTTACCATTCACAATTATTTTAATTTCAACATGTTAAAATTTCAAATGAGAAATATTTTTCTAAATTTAATTAAAATTTATATAAATATAAAATATGAAAATTAAAATAGTATGACCCGCCATTTTAACTTATTTTGCATTATAGTTTTATTTTTAATATTTTAAATATAAAAAAAAATAACTTATTTATTAACATATCACATTGATCAACGTCATATTGATCAATTTTAATTTTTATAATATGAATAAGTTAATATGTTCGTTCAACTTGAAATTTTCATATTTGCTATATTTTATGTAATAACCCACAAAATTATTATAAGAACATTAATAGTTTTGAATTTGAAACATGGATAGATAGCTGTATTGGCGTCTTTATTTTAATAGTATAGCTTGAAATATATTTGTACTTGACAATATAATATTTACTTGTTTATTATAATTAGTGTCCATAAAAATCTTAGGTAGTAAGATTTGCAAGATCATTAGTAGAAAGGGCATAGCTTAAACGCCAATACGGTGAATACGCACATGTTGAACGGACATCAATATTTAAAAACCTATAGCTAAAATATCGGTGAATGAATGGTGAATGAATGGTGAATGAATGGTGAATGAATGGTGAATGGGAAAAATCAATATTTCAAAACCTATAGCTAAAATATAGGTGAATGGACATATATTAAACAATTTTGTTACATCTCAAAGTGCTGAAACACATTTAATATATACTAACAGATAAATGATAATTTTTAGAAAATAGATTATGTCAGATATTTTGTTTAAATGGAGTATATATTAAATGATTAATGAAAATTATAAAATAAGACATGTTAAACAATTAATTAAATGGTCCTCTAATGTATACTCCTTCTGTTTCACAAAGAGTGTCATTTTACCATTTTTTTCTTGTTACACAAAGAATGTCATTTTAGAATTTTAATGTAATTTATAGATTAATATTAATTGCAAAATGCATTGGTTTTATAAATAAATCTATTTATCTGAAATATTATTGGTCAAATAAGTATAATTAATACAATTATAAATGCATTTCAATCATTTTCTTAATATGTGTGAAATATGTCTAAGTGACACTCTGAAACAGGGAGGGAGTATAAAATTAATATTAATTATGACAATGTAATTCCAATCGCTATTGGAAGTGCTCTATACAGCGACATCGGAGGAGGAGAATTGACATCTAGCGAAAGTCATCCCAGAAATATCAGAGGAGAACGTCAACACTGTTATACCAAAGCTGCTATATTTACTGTCAGAGAGACCCTTTTGCAGGTTTGACGCGTCATGGAAAGCGGATAACGCTCGTTATGGTGGAGGACTTGTGATAGAGAATGAAGATGGGAACACAATCTTCAGTTCATTTGCTAGTAACCGAGTTTTGTCCCTCCTACACGCAGAGTTCAGTACTTTGTTGTGGATCATGAAATCCTCGTTAATTCTCGGTCACAACTTGATGGCTTTTGAATCAGATTGTCTACAACTGGTTAGGCTAAGATACGTGCAGTTGTATTGTTAAATGGCATTACGTTGGCATATCTAAACGGACCAAATAAATAATGTAGAGCATGTAGTCTCTTTAATAATGTCGGTCCAAATTCATATTGTGTCTAAAGCATACCAAAAATGTTATCTCTTAACTTAAATTCTTTTGTTGTTAATGTAAATTTTAAATATTGAATCCAAATAACATAAATATTATTGAAGTAGTGATAGCTTGTCCTGTGAAAAAACTGTTAAAAGAGTGAGGTTCTGGGTTCGAGGCGCACTGTGAACCTAGGGTCCGAGTGAACGGAACAAATTGTCGCCATTACAAAATGACATACATTCGATTGTGGCATTGTTTACACAATAAATTAATTAGTGTGTATAAACGCGTAATCATCGACTCTGAGACTCAGAGTCTTTGCTGTTAGAGAGAAGATCGAAGATTGAGAAAGTTATCGTTTAAATAAAAAGATAGTTTCTTAATTTTGGATTATGCTTTGATGTTGATTGTATTAAACGCCATGAGTCTGTATTTCTCGTTTGCCATGAGAATGATGATGCAAGCTTAGTTCGTCATGAGAGCTGACTTTGTTTCGTACTCAAAGCTGTAATCGTTTCTGTTAGAATTGCAATTTAGAAGAGCTACAAGAATTACAAGGATCTAAACTCTATCAGATTTCCAATAAAGTCAATAATAACTCATCAACCTCAGATGAACCCGTAGAAACATCTTATACATCGAAAATAATCATATGCTTTTAGGATAAACATCAAAAACAGAATTCAAAAAATGATTGATAACACTTCACATTATGAATCTTCTATAAGATTACCATCTCAACATCGTTAGCAAAAAATTCTACCAATCTTAATCCTGTGTATTCTGAATCAATTTTTGTTTGTATTTAATGAACTCAGAATCAATTCGGTATGTATCTCAAAATACACCTCTTTTTTTTTTTTGAATTTTTACTCAAGATACTGGTAAAAATCATGCTTATATACAGAACCAGAACCAGGTAAAAAAAAAAGTTCTATATCATCCAGATTGTTTGTTGTGTCTTCATTAGAACGTGATCAAATCTGGCATCATGTACTCGAGATAAACTGGTTCTTGGTAGGATACTATAAGAGGCAGAGGATGTTTTTGATATTCTTTAATCACTTTTTCATGGAAACAACACTCATCTTCTTCAAAACTCTCCCATTTATCTGTAATGATCGTCTGCAATCTCGGTTTCTCCAAAACCACCATAGCTTTCTCTTCCTCCACTACTACTACTTCTTCGTCTTCTTCTACGTTCTTGATCATTTTCTTGATTGCTTCTACTTCCGCCTTTGGTATACTAACAAACTGAGGAGTATCTCTCGCGTTCGGGACGCCAAAGCTTTTACAGAACTCAAAGTAGACAGCTAAATCTTCTCCCTGAGAAGTTGCCTTGTTGATGATCTTCAAAGCCGCGGCGGCGTCTGTTTTACCTGAATTCGGAAGCATTTTGATGACGGCGCTGCATATTCTACCGTAGATATTGATACTCTCGATCACAATACAATCCATGGCTTCTAGGATCAACGTTCTCTTCATGTTATCAGCAATGGGACGAATCAGAAGAATCAAATCAAGAAGAGACTGTAGTTTCTGGATCCTTTCGAGCTCCGAAGATCTTCGATTCGCGGGGCGGCGATGGAACTGATCTGATAAGAAGGAAGAGTAGTTATGGAGGAAAGAGTAGTAAGCTCTGACGAAGATGTTGAACCCCCAGGTTTTACTGAGACAAGAATGTCCGTCGGAGAAATCGGAGAGGTCGAAAGGGAGACGGCGGAGTTCTGCGAGGACGGAAGGGAGTTTGCAGGAGAGAACACCGTGGAGAAGCATAAGGGATTTGAGGGAGACGATCCAGCTGCGCGTGTGGTTGACGCGGGAGGAGAGGGTGTGGATAAGAGTTTTGAGGTTGAGTGGAGAAGATCGGATCCATTTGTAGACGCGGTGAGCGTTTGAATAGTCGACGGAGGAGGAGGAGTGGGAGGTGGCTTTGATGATGGCTGATTCGAGATCTAAGTTATGGTGTGAAGTTCGCTTTGAGAATCCCACGGCTAATAAGCTTTTACGGTCTTTTATTGCGGCGGCGGCTCGTTTCCACAGCTTCATCGTCGAGCCTCCCCCTCCTCTCCCTCTCCCTCTATCTCTCTCTCGGTGGCTTCTCTGTTCCTTTCTTCTTCTTCTTCTTCTTCTTCATTCAAGAACAAAAGAGTTATCTCTGTAAATCTCATTTCTCTATTTTAAGTTCTTCCTCCCTAAACCATCCGTTATACCGTTGGTTGTACTTGTAGCCGCTCATTTTTTAAATAATGTTTGATAAACAAGGAAAAAACGCTGGCACGTGTGATTTTTTTTTTTTTGAATTTGTGCATTTCATTAAACTGAACCAAAGTTGTATAAAATGTCTGATGTGGGTTTGTTGCAGTCTCGATTGTAACGAAAACCATTCTAAACCGTACATTCATCTAACTGGCTCGTAAAGTGAGGATTAGTTACGGGATTAGTTTGGCTCGTCCTACTAAATTTAGAGACGTGAAGTTCACCTTTTTTATATAGCTTTGGGACTAGTTGGTTTAGCAGAAACTATAGAGTTTACGCCTACGCATTTTACTCGGATCCGAATACTCGAACAGGAACCGACCCGAAAATACATGTCCCGGTCCAAGTCATGCTAAAGTATTTGTTTATTTTTTATTGGATCCGCAAATCTTAGTTCGAGTCTAGGTCCTACCCGAGACCCGATCAAGTACTCGAAGTACCTGAAACTTGTTGTATATATTAGATATATTTGGGTATTTTGGTATATTTATTTTTAAAGTTTTGGGTTTGGATTTTCGGGTATAGTTTCGGGTTTCAAATAAAAATTTAGATTCTTAAAAAAATATAATTCGGGTATTCGGATAAAATTTATGATATTTTTGGTTTTTGGTTTTCGGATTCGATTTTGAGTAAATGTTCGGATATTTGAAAATATTTCATGTGTTTTTGGTTCTTCGGGTATTTTTTGGGTTTTCGGGTATTTTGGGTTTTCGGAACCAGTTTAGGTATTTTGGATTTTTCGAGTCCTAAATACTCGAACCGACCCGAACCCAAAATATACCAAAAAATTATAGGTATTTTACTAGTAATGAAATTATAAATTCAAACCGATCTGGATCCGAAAAGAACCGACTTGAACCCGTACTGAAAAATTTAAAGTACCTAGTTGGGGTCAAAATATTAGGACCAAAAGAACTGAACCCGACATGAAGACCCAAATACAACCTAACGAGAAAACGATAAAATAAACATTGAACTTATAAACTTTGACGAAAAGCATGAATTCTTCATTAATCCAAAAAAATATATGAACTTATGTTGATTGAGCAAAATTAAATACAAATTGAATCAACTTTAACTTTCACTTAAACAATATCTATTATTTTAACATAAACTAAAACGATGTCGTTTTCCAAAATTAAAATAATAAAATTCACCATAAAATTATTGAACTTACACAGTTTTGCTAAAAAAAATATATAAACATTTCACTGATCCAAAAATATAAATTTGTTTTTGATTGAGAAAAATTAGATATAAACCATGAATCCAAGATTTAAACCAAACAAAAAAATGAATTAGTACTCGGTCTGAGATGTAAAAGAACAAGAATGAATCTTGTAGAATAATATAACACATATATGAATCCGAAATTTTATTAACCAAATTGAACATATACTAATTTCCAAATGAAACCTAAAATGCTGAATTCAAAAATCTGAAACCTGGAAACGTCGACCTGAACCAAAGACTACTTATATGTTGTATTAATCTTGTTAAAAGTAATTGATTGTTAAGTTAAAATTGACTTTGATTAAAGTGATTAATTAGGTTTTTCGTATTTTGTTAGATTTTTGACTTTTTAAGTTTTTTGAGTTACCTATTCGGATTCGGCTAATATTATTTTAGATTCGGATATGTTTTATACTATTCTACAAGATTTATTCATTTTATTTTACATCTCAGATCTGGGTATTGATTCGTTCTTTTGTTCAGTTTGAATATTGAATTCTTGGCTTCTATTTAATTTGTTTCAACCAAAGCAAAATTATACTTTTTTCTAGATCAATTAAGTGTTCATACTTTTTTTAGCAAAACTGTGTTAGTTCAGTATTTTATGGTGAATATTATTTTTTAGTAAAATGATGTAGTTTTGATTTCCGTTAAATGAAAAGTTCATGTTTTTTGGCAAAAATATTTTTTTTTGGAAAAAATGTGCAAGTTCAATGTTTATTTGACCGTTTTCTCCGAACCGAACTGAATAATAGCTGAGTTTCCTTGAGGTTCTATATAATTCAGAACAAATAAAGGACATAAGAACCAAAAACCGAACCAAAACTGGATTGGACAACCTTTTTGGCTCTCTTTTTTTTTGAAATAAATACACAACGTCTACCTGGCTACAGAAAATTAGCCATAAGTGTATAAGATAAAAATTCCTGTAAACCCAGCTTGGGATATGTCTAAGTCTGGCTACAAAGCAATTGTAATGAGAGATCATTCAAGAAGAGAGATGACAAGAGCAACACTCATGCCAAGCATCAAAGATATCAAATGGCACACACTGTTTTTAAGTGTCGATTTTCCAGAGTTGTTCATCTCCGCAAGAACACCTGCAACTGCTATGTATATGAATCCTCCCGCTGTGAATCCCTACAAGATTTCAATCACCCCACCAAAAATATTATAAGCATTTAGATATAACATTATTAGATCGAACCAATGGGATACTGTATGTCTTTACTACCTCAATCAATGATGATTGTCCCGGTTCATTTCCCCAGACCAAAACCTGTGGCCAAGACAATAAAAAACATCACGAAGGTTAGTTCAGTTTCAAAATCTCTAGAAGGGTTTCAGATGTAAAAGACTTGCCAGTGAAGTTCCTGCAAGTGCGACGAGTGCAGAGAGGAAGTTGAAGAAGAGTGCTTTTGTTACAGTGAAGCCTGACCTCACTAGAATCCCAAAATCACCTATCTGCAAGTATTATTTGTTGTTATGCTTATTTTCAAGTTTGTTAAGGAAATAGAGTAGATACCTCTTGGGGAAGCTCGTGCGCAAGCAAAAACATGGTTCTTGACCATCCACCAACTGATCCGTAGATGAGAAACGCACTTCCTAACGCCATTCCGTCAGTAAAATTGTGCTGCACAACAGAAACGGGGACAAGATCGTATCTTCTCAGATGAAGCTGAAGCATCATCTCCTATCTTTAAATAACAAAGGAAGCACGTACTTACAACACCATCAGAGAACAAGTTGAGGTAACCAAATACTAAGCTTGAGTTCTTCTCCACTTGTTCAGGTTTGTCCAATTTTCCATTGGAAGTTGTAAGTTCTGCTCCTGAGTTTGATTTATCCACACCATCGCTAGCAGAAGTCTTTCTCTGCAATGAACAAACAAGTCAACAATATATAGATTAAATGACTAAGTAACCATAGCAGACATCAATCCTACTTCAGGCTTCAAATATTGACATGGAAGTGCTGGTTCACTCACCTTACGGAGAGATTTATCCTTAGAGCCGGTAGAGACTTTCTCTGATGAATTTTCAGTTGCATCAGAGGGACACTGTTTGTCCGCATTGTTATGATCGTCCTCATCCTTCAGTTTCTTACTGCCTGCATGGTGGTGGTGGTGGCCCCACGAATTGGATCCAGAAGAGTTTTCTTCGACATACCGCACCAACTTCTCCACAAGAAGGAAGACCACAATCCCAGCTAGACAATCAAGAATGATGTTTGAGTTGAAGTGTATTAATCTGTCAAACTATTTTTTATAATAAACACAAGAGCAAGTGTTGTACTATTTACCGAGAACGGACAGTCCAACAGAGAGATCTTGTATAGAATGTGAATGTGAAGGCGAATCCGAATGAGAGTGAGAATGATCATGATCATGATGGTCATGGCTCTCATGGTGGTCAAGCGAGTGAGAGTGACCACCACCTGCCACACACAAAAATAAAAAAAAACTTGCCCTTTAGAAGATATCTCTTTGTAGTTGGTATTGAATTAAAAGACAACTGTGTCCATTACAACGAAGAGATTAGATAACTGTGTCCGTTACAGTACCAAAAGCATGGGGCAATTGGTGAAGAAAAGCATCCCCCAACATAGCTCCTGCCTGATAAACCAAATCAACAGAGAATATTTGAACCAGCAACAGATCAGAACATATACATACATTTCAACCAGAACCGCCAAAGAAAAGCTAAATGCAGCAAAAGAAACAAAAAAGACTTTACCCCAAAGAGAGCCAGGGCATCTACAAACCATTTTGCAGGCTTCCCATGAACTGCAAATTGAACCATAAACTAGTTACAACAACAGCTATTCTAATATAGCACATGAATAAACAAAGAGATAGACAAGTCAACACAAAGATCCTCTTGGTTCAATAGTATATCCCTCAGAGATTTACGTACCGAACATAACTGGGAGCAAAATCAGACAAATGAGTGACGCCAAGCTAACCAAAAGAGAGCATCCCAATGCATTAACCCACAATGCTGCAAGAAGAAGAAGAAGAATGTAACATTTTGCTAAGAATCAATGAGTACTCAATAAATTTCTAAAATTCGATGAATCAATACCAAATCCAGAAAGGGTAGAACTTGAATCGTGATCATGATCGTGATGAAGACATGGCCCAAACCCACACAACCTCATATCCTCCTCCTCAGCCAGCTCTTCCGGCAACTTCATCTTCACCGCCTCATGATGATCGTGATCATGCGAATGACTACACCCACCACCTCCGTGATGATGCACGTGGTCCTCACGCGCTGGTGTTGAGTGAGAGAATCCGGTGTCTACGCACAGATCCAGGAAGAGCACCAGAACCAGAAACGGAACCACGACTTTTCTCAGTGACAACGACATCTGAGATCCTAAGAATATATATATATATAGAGTTCCGTTAAATGCGGGTGGAGGAGACTAAGAAGAGCGGCGGTTGTTGCAGCAGGTTCCTTCGATGGTGATGAAGCAGACGATGCAGAAGATGAGAATGATGATTCCGACTATGACTCCGAATGTTACCACATCCATTTTTTTGTAATAATATCTTGTTTTATTTATTTTTAATTTTGACCCTCTCTTTCTAAATTGAGAGAAAAGCCCCAAATCCCCATTTATGAGATTCAGTGGATAGATGTGGACGTTCAAGTGTTCGGAATGAATTTTTGGATTATCATCATATACCATATATTCATAAATTTAATTCAGATATTTTTAATTTCTTGGTCAGGTTCGATTTGGTTCTTGCAGTAAACCATTTCAAGTTCCCTGGGGAACAATGGAAGGTTACGGCATAATACCAATATAAAAATATTAGTGATGTCATTGCAAATGTTATTTACGAAATCGACAAAATGGCCAGCGAATAAACGATTCTTCTATCATAAGCAATCGCTGAAGTGGCACGCATACCAAACTTTTAGTAGATCAAAATGCAGTTTAGAGACCTCTAACATGGGCTTTGTGAATTCAAATGGAGCATGTATCAATGGAACTACAATCATGAGCTCGACTGGAACATATCTTTAGGGTTGCACTGCACCCTCCTAGTAATGGGTAAGAAAGTCATAATGCATTGCCACCACCTCTGAAACAAGTTTGACTCGCATCAATATTTGCTCCCTACTCTACCTAGTTTTTCACCAGTGTTCCTTTTTTATTGATATATAAGCGACTATGGAGGTAAGCTGGTACTTCAAGCCGCCAATAATTTATAAGAGGTAATGGTGAGGGGTGTAGAAGAGGTGCAGGGTTTAATCTTACTTAGTGATAATTTTTAAGTACTCTTCCTTTTTAAATAATTGAACACAAATAAGTCATTTTTTCTTAGTTCTGCTTCCAGCACAGTAATTACACAGACTGATTATGGATATGACAATAAAACATATGAATGCCAGTTTAAAGTAAAACGTTGCCTGGCTCACTTTGGTACACACCATGTTGATTCTCAATGAGAAGTCGATCCTAGAAAACATAATTACATAATGTTCTCAAAATTTCAGGAGATGATCAAAGATGTCACACCATCAGTGCATCACAAGTGATATATCCACTAAGTCGAATAAATCCTTCTTATCTCCATTGGAGCATGAATATCCAAAAACTATGATTAGGAAAACTAATTTCAAAGTATTATAATGAACACAATTATATAAATACACTTATCTTTCATCTTTCTTCAAAAATCTTCTTCTACAAAATCATTTGTGCTTCATAAAAAAGGTTTAATATTTTTTTTTGTAATAGGTCCTTTATATACTTATTATTTTATAGTTTACTTGCTGAAAGTTTTCAATTTTGATGTTTTATAAATAATATATTTTGATGAAAAATATTTTAAAAATGTTGTTTTTATTTATTCAATGGAAATTTTATTTTGGACGGACATTTTCTTTTTGAAAATATTAATGGGCTGAAAAATTAGGGTAGGCCCATATATTTTATATAAGGCGTAGAAAATAGAAATGATTCTGTGAGCCCAACTAATGAACTAACTGGCGAGACACGTGGAATGACAGGAAGAGCACACGACCGCTACAATACGGCTCGTGGAGAGAAGACAAGACGGAACGGGATGCTCCATGACGGACTAAACTAATTGTGTCAGCGTTGATTGGTCTCGTCGTGTAAGACCGGCCACAATCACGCCATAATTTTTTCATAACGTATGTGAAAATGAACCAATCGATTTAAAATCACGAGACTGATACTATAAAATGACTCATCTTATTAACAAATATTCTGATACTATAAAATGATCAACTCGTTCTATACTCATCAGTACTAGTTTACTTCTTCCCTTCTTGACTGTTGCGAAAAATGGGCGGCAAACACAAAACTCATCTTCATCCCCTTCCGCGGGTGGTTACCGTCGAAAACACTAAGCTTGCCGATGCTCCCGTTCTGTTCTTCGTTTACTTTCACAAGGCTTTCCGTACCCAACTAGTGGACCTCCGTCGTTTCGCTACCGACGCCGCTGCAGCCGGTTCTTTTAGCGGGTAAGTGGCCGGGGAGCGAAGTTTGAGTTTTTGAAGCTTGTGTACAAGTATCACAGTGCAGCTGAAGATGAGGTTAGCTTTGTCGTTTTTAGATGATCTCACTGTTAAATGGAAATTTATTTATTTTCTCGTTGGTAATTTCTGTTAATCCTTGTGGAGTTTCAACAGTGGTTCCACCTGATAAAGGTATTTTATCAGATACACTCTGATGCAGAGGATGAGATTGTATTTCCATCTCTGGAGGCAAAAGAAAAACTACAAAATATTACTCACTCATTTAGTATTGATCATGAGTTAGAAATCAAACACTTTAATAAGGTGTCATTCATTTTGAATGAGATGTCAGAGCTGAACATGTTGGTTTCTACAATGAATTATGAGCGGCTATGTTTGAGTCTCCAAGAGATATGCAGATCCATGCACAAGATATTGTCGGAGCATTTCCAACAAGAAGAAACTGAGCTCTGGGGTATGTCTAGGGACTGCTTTGCTATTGAAGAACAAGAGAAAATCATAGGATGCATGCTTGGGAGAATAAGCGGGGAGATACTGCAGGATATGATTCCCTGGTTAATGGATTCTTTAACATCTGATGAACAACATGCTGTGAAATGAAATGCCTTATGATTCAGCCAATTGGTGCATATTGCTAAAATACCTCATGCAAGTTGTCAATGGGAGAGTACTTCTGCAAGATATGCAAATTATATGATCGATGATGAAAGGTAAACTATCTATATGCTTCAGTATATTTACTTTGATGCTCAAAATGTGTCTCATAGGCTTAATATTATTAAAACATGTAAAGATAACTGTAGGATTATAATTTACTGCTTTTGTAAAAGAGAAACACAAATCAAATTAGATATTTAAAGAAGTTGCATGAAGACATGTTTTGATGATTAACACTGAAACATTAATAAATGCAATGTTCGTAACAGGTCAATTTATCATTGTCCCTACTGCAATCTCTGCCGGGTAGGGGAAGGACTAGGCATTGACTACTTCCATTGCATGAAATGCAATGCTTGTATGTCATGTTCCTTAACAGAGCATGTTTGCGGGGAAAATTGGCTAGAAGTTGATTGTCCGATTTGCCACGGGTACATCTTCACCTCCAAAACCGTGGTGAAGCCTCTTCCATGCGGTCACTTGATGCACTCAACATGTTTTCAGGTACTTAACTCTATCAATGTTTTGTGGTAATAATGAAAAAACAACTGAAATACATTGCTAAAACTTTTGTTCTTTGATTCTGATGATAGGAGTATACTCGTTCGCATTACACATGCCCTGTCTGCAGCAAGTCGCTAGGAGATATGCAGGTCAATTACACCATTTTCAAGTAGAATATTGTTTCCTTATAAAATAGCTTAGCAGTTGCATCACAACGCTCTTGACCACATATAGTTATCTATTTCTTCTGAATCTGAAGTGCTTGTCTTTATTGAAGCAATGAACACTGCTCAATCACTAAACAAAAATTGTTTCACACATGGCTACTTTAGGAAGTTAACTCCATATACCCCTCCTTCTGTTGAAAAATTTCCATTTATCCTCTTATTAAAATATTATTTAATATTTATTTATTTTAAAATAGAAAAGTGGGTTTATGGTGCGTAAAGACTCAAAAGCCCTTAATGAAATCAGTAAACTATATGATTCAACCTAAACTACTTGACCCACCCAATTCCAGTCGGATTAAATCTGGATCCTCTAAGACCTAATCTCTAAACGCTGAGTTTTGCTATCTTTCTCATTTTTGTTTCTCCAACTCTTTCTCCATTCTCTCTCATACGACAAAACAGTTTTAAAAACGACGAGTTTAATTCTCCATTGGTTGTTGTCAAATTTCCATAACTCCCCTCACTTCTTTGAGAGACGCTGCTTCCTCCTCTTCTGCGCCTCTGCTAACTCCGATAGTCTAATCCTTCATCTCGTTGCTCATCTCGATTCTTCATATTCCATTGACGAGCAGAAGCAAGCTGCCATGAAAGATAACAAAGTCCAACTGCAATTGCGGAGAACAAGAATTATATAGAGAAGAGCAAAGGAACTTTTTGCAGAAAGGGAAATATTTTGTCTCCTGGGGAAGGAATGTACACACCTTCCAGTATTCAGATGGGTCGTCAATGTTAGTAGAAATCCCCAAGTAATCGTTAGCTTTGATCATGGCATCAACTATCATAAGCTATATTGCCTGCAAATGAATGGGGAAAGAAACAAAGTGAGAAGACATAGAGAAAAAACAGAGTGAATGATAATGGTACAAACAAAACCTTTACTTTCGGATGTGTGTAGACAGTTCGATAGAGATCAGCTCGTGTTGCTAATAACTTGTGAACGTTACGGTCTGCAAAATTCACTCGGTTTTACAAGGGAGTAGTAGAGGCAAACGCAAAAACAGAGTATATCAGGTGAGAAAAAAAAACTCACACTCCTTAGCGCGATAGCAGATTTCGTTGTCTATGACTCTCATCCTCTCTGTCAGTCTAGAAAGTTCTGAGAATTAGCAAAGTTTCGTAGTATAAATGCCTGAAGTGGCTATAAAGTAGAACGAAGACCTTTGGAACTGAAAGTTGCATCCCAGTCCACAAGCTCGAGAATCACGAACAAGGTAGTCAAGCCTTTATAACATTGCAGACAAACAAAATTAACTTCCTAGGAAAAAAGTGCAAATCAATGCATCACCATGTGTTAAAAAGGAAAACAAAAACTGCAGAAGTGTATACAACTAATGAAAACACATTATTACTTGACCACATCAATCCCATTTCAACCATTCGCAACAATGTCATACAAGAAACGTTTCTCTGTGTTGCTCTGCAAAATATGAGAAAGTGAAAATATACAAAGCGTAAGTAGTTGTTCATGTTTGACTAGAACGAACATGACTGTTATAAAATTTATTTTCAGCTGTGAAATTCAGTACTTGCTAGGATCATATGCTAGGATCATATCCTGTTACGTAAGGATTTGAGAAAACCATCAGGAAAGAAGAAAGGATGCAACAAATATTCGACTGGATTTGTAAAGACTGAAAGTAATGTCAACGTTTCCACTTTTTATACTAGAGGCCATTCTGGAGAAGCAAAATAGTGTTGCTCATATTAAATTGTTTTTATAAATTGTAGGAATAAAATTTAAAAGTCTTGTTTTTTTCTTTTACAAACACATTTTATTTGTCAGTAAATATTAAATTGAGGTAAAATATATCACATTGCACCTTCTATCATTTATAAATAATTAAAATAATAATTTAAAAAATAATCATATAAAACGTGCAACAGTTATATACATAAATTTAATATTATATTTATACTTAGTAATTTTTGGTAATCTTCAAAGAGGTAGTAATACTATCCTACACATAGTAATATTTTGTCAAATTTGAAGTTTTTTAGTAAAACTATGTCAAAAAAAAAAATTTGTAGTAAAACCAATGTTCTTACACTATGATTATCGTTAAAGAAGACATTTGCAACATAAATTTACCAAGAATACGTATTTTGTTAGATTCTTCCTACTATAGTCTAACCATTCACACACTAACAATGAAAGTTAAGAAAGTTTTTTGGGAAACTAATAAGTTTTCTTAAACTATTAAAAATAATCATCAGAGATAGTCTTAAATAGACATATTTACTATATGCATAGTCTATTAACAGAAAATATATGGGTTCTATATACTAAACATACATAGTACTTGCACTTTATATGGTAGTTCGAATAACACATAATAAAACCAGTAATCTTAGTAGTCTGAATTACACATAATAAAACTAGTAATCCTAGTAGTCTGAATTACACATAATAAACCAGTAATCCTAGTTAGGCTACTGATACGAGGAACGTGATATATTTACCTGTGATAAGCTGTTTATCAGTTGCATCATTCTCAGTACCATTTCACTATAGTAATACTAGTTGGCTTAGTAGTACCCAGAAAATTAATTTTGCGAAATAATATACTTTTTACGATGATATTGTTCGGATTATACCACTACAATCATATTTACGACCATTTAAAAGTCTTACTATACTCAAGACTCATAAACATAGCTTAAACCTAAACACAGTTTTCAAAATCTTTTTCAGCCTTTCTCTGAATTACTATCTAATCTTACGTTATTTACATTATCCATGATATATAATTTATTTTAGTGATATTCTAAAAACAAATTTCATCAAAAATGGACATAGAATCAACACGAAACACAAAAATACAGTGGTGAAAAATATTTCCATTCTCTCAAAATTAACATCAAATATTATTTTTAACATTACCCATGATACAAACTTCAATTTAATGATATTCTACAAAAAAAAATCAACAAAACGGATATAAAATCAACACGAAACACAAAAACACAGTGGTTAAAAACATTTTCATTCTCTCAAAATTAACATCAAAACTTATTTTTTAACATTACCCATAATAAAAACTTCATTTTAATGATATTCTACAAAAAAAAAATCAACAAAACCGGATATAAAATCAACACGAAACAAAAAAAATACAGTGGTGAAAAATATTTTCATTCTCTCGAAATTGACATTAAATCTTATTTTTTAACATTATCCATGATATAAACTTTATTTTAATGATATTTATAAAAAAATTGCCAAAAACGAACATGAATTACCTCTCTTTTAAGCTTCAAAGCTCATCAATGGAGGATGAGAGGTGGAGTGCGATGGAGAAGAAGAAAGATAATAGGTCTAGTGTGATTTTATTGGTTAAAATTGTTTTGTGGGGTTAAGTGGTTGAGATTTATGGTTGATTTATTAAATTGAACAATTTAATGTATTAATAAGGTGGAAAGTGATGTGTTATATTTATATTAAACAAATAGAAGGTTAATATAGGAAGTGCAATGATAAAGGGATACTGAGAATAGAGAAGGGATAAAGAGAATAGTTTTCTTTTAATAAGGGTATATTGAGTTAGTGTCCGCTACTTTAAGATGCTAGACACCTTGCTTGCAGAAGAAAAGATGCCTGATGAATATGCCAACAAGACTCAGGTTTACATCTTTTTCCATGTTGTTACATAGGAAAAAGCATATATCTCTCTGGTCTAGATACCCTTATATCAATTATTGAGACGCAAGAAGAACATAATACAACTTTTGATTTGGTACAGGTGATATTGTGTAATGAATGTGGCAGAAAAGGAGATGCTCCTTACCATTGGCTATACCACAAATGCACATCTTGTGGTTCATACAATTCAAAACTCCTCTAAATTTTTCCTTTTCCTTTCACATTATTGTAGAATCACAAGTCTATGTAGTAATACATGGCTGGTAAGATAACAGATCTGTAAAATTTGACGTCATACCAAAATAAAACATACAAACAAATCCAACGGTTCACACATGCCAAATCTCAATTTCAATACCGACTAGTCCAACGGTTGACTACCAAAAATGTCAAAAATTCTACGAACCAAAAATAGCGATTAACAATTTAAACACATTAATGACTCACCGATTCACCAAATCATTTCATTTAAAAATTAAAAGAAAAAAACAGAGAAAACAAAAGTATACACCACACCTCTTTAGCTATTCTGACCTCTCAGCGCTTCAGTACGAGAAAACACAAACCCTAGTTTTATCTTCTTCATCTTCAGACCATGTCTTCCTCACCTCAATCTCCAACCATGTCTGATTCGAGCTCACCGCTTCTCCGCTCGCGTCAATTATCTCCCCGACGCCGTCAGCCAGTAATCGCGGTACTGTTAGGCCGAGCTTCGGGTCAGCGAGGAGCTTCGATGGTTGTAAGAGAGACAGCTGCACAGGAGCTCGAAGAGCGAAGAGCTGATTGGGGTTACTCGAAGCCTGTCGTGGCTCTCGACATGCTTTGGAACATTGCTTTCGTTATCGTTGCGGTGGTGATGCTTTTGGTTTCCAAGGAGGAGAAGCCTAACGTCCCAATTAGGATTTGGATCTGTGGGTACGCGGTTCAGTGTATTGTTCATGTTGTGCTTGTCTGGTTGGAGTTTAGGAAGAGGAACGCGACCCGGAGTGGTGGTGGGGATTTGGAATCTGGGGATGGTTCTGCTCATGGAGTTAGTCATGATAGTGATGACGAAGATGGTGATGACAGGATCCTCAGGTTACCTCTCTGCTTCTCTTTTGGTTCTTTGTTACTTGAAGTTGATTTAGTTTTACTTTGTGGTTTGAGAGTTTATGACAATATCTAGACCAGACAATGCATCTTGTCTTTTCTCCTGTGTCATGATTTTTATGAAGAGTGCTTTTAGCTTGTGTAAGAATGAAAAAGATTAGTCCTTTATTACCAAAGTTATTACTTTCCTTTTATGGTTTGAATTTGGAACCTACAAAGTTGTAACTTTAAAGGGCAGATGCTAAGAACCAGACTCGTTTCATCAATTGATGGAACTTCGAAATGTTTATGATCAGTGAAGCTTAGTGGGGGAGAGAAGAACATGTGTTGCTTTGTTCTTCAAGAATTATTTTTTTACTAATGATTCACAAAATGTTCTCAGCACCAAGACTTGCGAGTCGATGAACACCATTATATCATTTGTCTGGTGGATTGTTGGCTTCTACTGGCTTGTATCAGGTGGTGATATCCTTCTACAAAACGCATCGCATTTGTACTGGTATATGTTGATATCAGCTCAATGTGTTTCTTACTGATCTCATGTTTCCTTTTTGAATGGTTATGACATTGTAAAGTTTAATGCTTGCAGGCTGACTTTTGTTTTCCTGTCATTTGATGTGTTCTTTGCCGTCTTTTGCGCTGTGCTTGCATGTCTTATCGGAATCGCTCTCTGTTGCTGTCTCCCTTGTATCATTGCTCTTCTTTACGCCGTTGCTGGGCAGGTATGGCCTACAAGAGCAACCTTTCGACTACAAAAAATTGAAAAAAATAAATAAATACTATGTGTTCAGGAGGGTGCATCAGAAGCAGATCTCAGCATCCTTCCCAAGTACAAGTTTCACATGATGAACAGTGGTGAAAAGCAAACAGGTGGTGGCGGGAAAATGATACCTATAGAAGCAGGCACTGAGTATTTGGGAAACGAACGTGTGCTTGAGCCTGAAGATGCTGTAAGTTATTATTTCCAAAGTTATGGTTTATAAAGAGAATGTGAAATTAAAAATTTCAGATATTTTCCTTGTAATGGGGGGGTTTCTGTGTAGGACTGTTGTATATGTCTGAGTTCGTATGAAGATGGAACAGAGCTGGTGACACTTCCTTGCAACCACCACTTTCATTCGACGTGCATCGAGAAATGGCTGAAGATGAATGCGACATGTCCGTTGTGTAAGTTCAATATTCTCAAAGGTAATGAACAAGAATGAAAGTAGAAGAAGAAGAGGATTCATCCCTTAAGTTTGGTTTGGCACTTGTTTTTCTTTATGTGCTGTATATATAGAGAGTAGAGTTACGCGAAGTGATTGTCATTTTGTAAGCCGTAACATATTATAAATTGTGACTTTGTTGTCATTCCTGTTTATCATGTATCAAATAAAGAGTTTATATATGAATATTTTCAGAAATATCAAAACTAGGCCCTGCGGATTTTATCCTGAATTTTGTTTTTGGTTTTGTTCGGCTATTCAGATTGTCAAAATAGTTTATATGTTGTATTCCCTCATTTTCATTTTAATTATCCGTTTTATGTTTATACACATATATTAATAAAACATATAATTTTATATATTTTTTAAAATAAAAATATAATTATCTATATATCTATCTTTCGATCAATAAAAAAATAAATTGGAAAATCGTCTTAATAAAATTTTATATTAAAACTATAAAACGACATTTATTTTGAAACGAAATTTTTTTTACAACGACAATTATATCGAAACTGAGGGTATTCAATATTGAGGGACTTTTAATTATTAGAAAATCAAACATACAGTGACTGAATATCCCTTGAAAAAATAAAGTCCCTCGAAAAGAAAAAACAAAGAGATCGACACACTAGACAATAGACATCGAACACGTAAAAAAAAGCAAAATGGGATATTACACATACCCTCCTTTCACGCGCAAAGAAAACTGTTGGACTAATCACAGCTTTTCTCACTAATCACATCACTAAACAACCTGATGACAATTAACTCTCCACCGATATGTATACTTCAACGCAATTTACTATAAAAAACCAAAAAAATAGATCAAATCATAATGTCTATATTTGTTACGTTAGATTATTAATTAATACATTACATTAATTCTTACTCCAAGTGCGTTGATGATCAAGTGATTAATTCACTTAATAATCCAGTCTTCATTCTTCTCTAGTCTTCTTGTCATACACAAAGAAGAAAGATCTTCTCTCTCTCTCTAGGTTTAGCATCACACATTCTCTCTCCTGACTCTGATTTGAAAACCAGAGCATTTGGATCGCAAAGAACACTCTCACTATACATCATTGCATTTTGGATCTTGAGGATTCTGGATGTGTTTGTGAGTGAATAATCATCAGATCGGAGATGTCGGATGTTCCAGCCGACGGAGGTTTCTCGGCGGAGACGCCTTATCCATCGTTAACAATGTCGGCGTCTTACAAGGAGAGCAGCGGAAGCGGAGCGAAAAGCTCGACAAGGAGGAGGCCAGTTAGGCCAAGCTTCGACGCGGCCACCGACAATGAGTTCATCACTCTACTCCACGGCTCGGATCCAGTGAAGGTGGAGCTTAATCGGCTTGAGAATGAAGTTAGAGGTTCGAAAATAGCTGCTCGATCTAGTACACTTACTATATCTGTCGTCGATTCAGATCTAATCATACTTCTTGAATCGTTTCTCAGATAAGGATCGAGAGTTAGGAGAAGCACACGCCGAGATCAAAGCGTTGAGGCTATCTGAGAGGCAAAGAGAGAAAGCTGTTGAAGAGGTTTGTTCTTGACTCTATGTTAAAGCTCTAAAGTTCGTGCTTATTAACCTTATCTTCTTTGATAAAATTATAGCTTACCGATGAGCTTACTAAGTTGGAGGAGAAGCTTAAGTTAACTGAATCGCTTCTCCAAGGAAAAGTAATTAACGTTCCACTCTTGTTTCTAATTCATATTGATTTTGCTGGTCATTCTCATTATCTGAGCTATGTTGCAGAATCTTGAAATCAAGAAGATCAATGAGGAGAAGAAAGCCTCCATGGCTGCTCAGTTTGCTGCTGAAGCCACCTTAAGAAGAGTCCACGCTGCTCAAAAGGATGATGACATGCCTCCTATCGAAGCCATTCTTGCACCATTAGAAGCTGAACTTAAGCTTGCACGCTTTGAGGTATTATTTTTGTAAGGGTACTACTGTCTACTTGCATTATCGGAGATTTGATTGTTTTTAGGATGTTTTCTGCATTAGATTGGGAAACTTCAGGAAGATAACAGAGCCTTGGATCGTCTCACTAAATCAAAAGAAGCGGCTTTACTTGATGCTGAGAGAACTATTCAATCTGCCATGGCAAAAGCTGCCTTGGTTGATGATCTTCAAAATAAGAACCAAGAGTTGATGAAACAAATTGAGATCTGTCAGGTGCTCTCTTCTGTTGTAACAAGTTTATTTAGGTTTTGGATGCTTGTACGTTGCTAACAAAGGATCCCTTATCTATTTGATGCTTTAGGAAGAAAACAAGATTCTAGACAAAATGCACAGGCAAAAGGTTGCTGAGGTGGAAAAGCTTACACAGACTGTTCGAGAGCTGGAAGAGGCTGTTCTTGCTGGTGGCGCTGCTGCTAATGCCGTTAGGGATTACCAGCGGAAGTTCCAAGAGATGAATGTAGTTTTATACTGAAAAATAGATGAAGTCATTTTTTTTTTTTTTTGGTCAATAGAATTTCCCACTGATGTAGGAATGTTTCTTGCTCTGCCTTTTAGGAAGAACGAAAAACTCTTGACCGTGAACTTTCGCGTGCAAAGGTTACAGCAAACAGAGTTGCAACGGTGGTTGCAAATGAATGGAAGGATGGTAATGATAAAGTGATGCCTGTGAAGCAGTGGCTTGAAGAAAGAAGGTTTCTTCAGGTTTACTTTTGATATGATTGTCCTTCTCCAATCTTTGTAGTGGCAGAGGCACAACCTTACAGTCTCAACTCACCTTTTGCAGGGAGAGATGCAGCAACTCCGTGATAAGCTTGCCATCTCAGATCGAGCTGCTAAATCTGAAGCACAACTTAAAGTACACGTCTTATTTATGTGTTACTGATCTTCTAACATTTGATCTTTGTTTAACTGAACTGAAAGTTAGCTTTATCTTTGTCCAATTTCCAGGAAAAGTTTCAACTACGGCTTAAAGTGCTTGAAGAGACATTGAGAGGCACCTCAAGCAGCAGTGTAAGGAACACACCTGAGGGAAGAAGCATGAGTAATGGAGTCTCTCGCAGGCAGTCACTTGGTGGAGCAGATAATTTACAAAAGTTCGGATCAAATGGCTTCTTGCCAAAGAAATCTCCATCTTCTCTGATTAAAAATTCATTTACTTCTAATTCCACCTCAGTGTTGAAGAACGCTAAAGGAACATCTAGGTCATTTGATGGTGGCACAAGATCACTGGATAGGGGAAAAGCACTCCTAAACGGACCTGGGAAGTATTCATTCAACAAGGCTTGCGACGAAGCTAAAGAATCAGAGTCACCTAATGCGTGGAAAGAAGAGTCAGATGAGAAGCCACCGAGTGAACTCCCTGCACCACCAACTGAAGACAATGTCCCAGGGGTTTTGTACGATTTACTTCAGAAGGAAGTAGTTGCCTTGAGAAAATCCTCACATGAAAAGGATCAAAGCCTCAAAGACAAGGATGACGCCATAGAGGTAAATCTCTGAATTTGCCATATAACATGTTGCTAAAAAGGCATGCTTGTAATGGAAGTTTTGGGTTTTTATTGTCTGTAGATGTTAGCCAAAAAGGTTGAAACTTTAACAAAAGCAATGGAGGTTGAAGCAAAGAAGATGAGAAGGGAAGTAGCTGCAATGGAGAAAGAGGTTGCTGCGATGCGTGTGGATAAAGATCATGATAACAGAGCTAAAAGGTCTTCAAACACCAAGAACTCATCATCCAAGACCGCCCAGATTCTTACTGGAAGGTATCTACGGCAATGTTTAATATCAATCTCTCAATCTCTACAATCAGTTGCACTTATTACTTGATCCGTTATCATTGTATAAAAAATCAGACTAAACTTGATCTTCTTCTGCAGAGCTGCTGGACGAAGTGGGTTAACGAGGAGCACACAATGAAATGAGCGATGAGATTGGTTCCCTTCGTAGGCTGGTGTGCTTTTGAAGCTTTCTTTTAACCTCATGTCTTCTTATTTTCACTTGCTTTCATTACATCCTCTTGTGATTTATTGTGTATTACCATAGAACTCATCAGAATACTATGGAAAAGAGAGAGAGATGAGTATGCTTTCTGACTTAGATCGGCTTAGACTACTTAGAAGGGAGATGAGTATGCTTTCTGACTTAGATCGGCTTAGACTTCTTCTTCATTCTACTTGAGGTGTTTTGTGATTATTTGTGCTTTTGGTTTTTGTTGATATATGCTTCATTCTACCTGAGGTGTTGTGTTATTATTTATGCTTTTGGTTGTTCGATACGTCAAAATCAAATTTCTGGTGAACTAAAAAATTTAACTTTTCTAAAAAAAATTTCCTTATGAAAAACCATGCTAGAAACTTCCAATGAGCTTGGTCTTAAAACATTTCTATTGGTACTCTACTTTTTATTATAAAATAAAACTTAAAATAAAAACGTTCTAATAATTTTCTATTGGCTAAAAATTCTTTTAAATAGTCTTTTTAAGTTTTTATCACCAAAATAGCATTTAAAAGAAAAATGATCAAAATAGTTCATTTTATTTTAAAATTTTCAATATTTATTTTTAACTTTAAAAATTTGAAATCCCACGTCCAAAATCCCACCACTTAACTCTTAGTCTATATTGGTTAACCTTAATGATATAAGTGTATATTTATTTTTTTGGGCAATTCTCTTAAATAGCCCTTTATAAATTTTTGTCACAAAAATAGCCCTAGAAAAATAAAAGGACCAAAATAGCATTTGTTTTTTTTTGCAATTTTCAATTTTTTTTTTTTTGAAATTTGAAACTCTATCCCCAAATCCACCCCTTAACTCTAAACACTAAAGTCTAAATTAGTTAACCCTAGGGGTATCAATGCATATAAATAAAAAATTTAGCTTCTAAAAAAACTATTTTGGTCATTTTCTTTCTTAAAAACTATTTTTGTGAAAAACAAACTAAAAGAGGCTATCTAAAGGAATTTCTCTACTTTTTTTATAAATCATTTTGGTCATTTACTTCTTTAATGGCTATCTTATGAAAATAAACTTAAAAAAGCTATCATAGAAAATTTATCTCTTCTATTTACACTATATAATATTATTTTCCTTGGTTCACTCTGTTTTTTATTAAAAATAAAATAAAGTTTTATTCTAGTAGTATTATATTTTAGAGTAAAAATATAGTCAAGAACAAATAATAGATCATTCTAAAATAGAATATTAGTAGAGTATAATTTTATTTCATTTTAGAATTATTCTATTTTTTAAAACAATCTATTGGAAATATTCTCACGTCACCAAAAGATAATAGACATATAATCCATATACGTGAGAATAAATAAATGAAGAAGGATATAAAAATGGGGAATTCTCTTAAATAGTCATTTTATTTTATTTTATTATCAAATTAACTCTAAAAAAGAAAATAACCAAAATATATATTTTATTTTAAAATTTTAAATATTTATTTTTTATTTTTTAATGTCTGAAACATCACCTCCAAAATCCTACCCTTTAACTCTAAATTCTAAGTTTATATTAGTTAACCCTAGCATTATAAGTGTATATTTACCTCTTTGGTGAAATATTTTGATTATTTTTTTATTTGAATGTTATTTTGTAAAAATAAACTAAAAAGAAATATTTTTTGGAATTTTCTATAAAAATTGTTTTTCTGTATTAAAAACTTTATATAAGATGGAGTAAGTGTAGCCCACAAAAAGATTGAAAAAGTGTTTGAGGCCCATATGAGATTAGCCCTTAAAGCACACAGACAGAAGAACCAAACATCAGAAGCTTACCATATCAACAATTCAATGAATTTGTGATGTTTATTCACTGTTTTGAATTGTTGATTTAGAGGTTTTTTTTATTAACTTGGAAGTGTCATAGACCTATGAAAAAGTCCAAATTAATTTCCAAGAGAATGTACAACAATAGACTATTTCTTTAGATATTCAAAATGAGTTTTAAGCAATTGATCCATATATGTATGTCCACATAATAAAATATAGTAAGATATTTTTAAATTCAGATTTCTTAGCAATCCAAATCTCGTCTATTACTAGACTATCATCACATAGTTTGATTTACAGGGTTCATGTGACACAAATTACATAACTATCACACATCATCGTTTCAACACAACCAAATTTGAAATTTTGTTTAATCAAAACCTTACATTGTTATGCAAATAATGTATTGCCATATGGATGATATATAATTACTAATATCATCCACATCGCAATATAATGTACGATACAACACTTTCTAATAATATATTTTAGAGAAAAAGATAGCTAATCAAACGAAATGGATTACTATGTTATGTCAAAGTTTATAAGTTCTGACGGTTTGATTCATCGTGGCTCAAGACTCATCATGAAATAAATGACAAAAATATCCATTGCTCCACAGAGTTCAGAAATTAATATAAGGTTCGGTTTGGAATCATCCGGTTATTAAAAACAGTTGAAAATGCTAATTACATCCTATGTCACCAAAATATCATCCACTGGTCCAAGTCTTAAATTGGTCGGTTCACTTCTTTCAATAGATTCGTGATTGTGGTGATCACATTGTGTAGTTAAAGTTATGAAAATGAAATAATGAAAAACTAGAGCGATATTAAAACAAGTGATCATCCAACTGATAATTTGAAGTGCAAGATAGCCAAGTTTGACTTTTGGTCACTGCAAGTATCATGGTGGATCACATTCTTATGCAAGTTAGGTTCTATGGATCTTAACTTTCTAATTATCAAATTAATAAAAATGTTTCTTTGAATATAGATTTTAAATCGTGCTAAGCAAAATAATATAATGATTCATGTACTGCATGTGCTATAACGTGAACAGTATAAACTGAGAGTTAGGGTTTCCACAAGTTAATTGTATTTATAAATAAAACTATACAATGACTTTAACACGACAGAAGGTACACATTTACATAACACAGCCCTAAGATCTAGCTCATTCCCTAATACGAAAATGTGAAAGCTCAAACAAATGTTGAATATATACTTTATCTCCTTAATTTCGTTTTCTATTTCTAAATTTTGGGTCAAATTATTTTTTACTAATACGAAAATAATGTGATACGTGGTACTATTCTACAATATATATATATATATATATATAATCCCTTTGGTTTGAATGAATTAATTTTTACTTAAACCTTTTTCTTACCTGACTTGATTTATGGAGACACGATTCCTTAAAAGGGACAAATCATTATAGGAAGATAAGCTAGTGGGTGTGTATATGTACCAACAAGATGCCAAATCTATAATTAAATAAAACTCAAAGTTGACCTCAAAAATAAGTGTAACAAGATCGATGCCTAGAGGCTATAGGATGCATAATGACGCTCGTAGCTTCTTTAGTCTAATCTGGCATTCACATGTTCAGATCACACATGATATGAATAGAAACAAACATATATGTTTTGACTTTTTGTCTTTATAACTCACTTATGCATTTTTCTCTTTTCTCACATTTAAATTTGAGATAAGAAGTAAGAAGCACACAATTAATGGTCTTCATCATTCTAAAAGGCTATCTACTGTATAAATTATAGTTAAAACTACCAACCTGCAACTGCAATACTATAGGCAAACTCAATCATACGCCACTCCTCACTTGTTAAATTCAGATTCACAACTTTCTCAAATATTCCTTAAATATATACATGCAGTTTGTAGATCTAATTAAATATCATAATATGTATAGATTGCATATATTTTCTATAAGTATTACAATATTCAGAAAAAAAGAAAGAAATACTATTTGTTTGTAAGAACACCTTAAAAATTTGTGTAATAACCTTATCTGATGTTTATATATCACCTGCACGTAAGAGGATTTAAACTTTTTTAATATAAAAATATTCATTTAGAAGATAATTGGAATGAGCTGCAGCTTGATGTTTTTGGCTATATAAAATTAAAGATGTTGATTTATTTGCTGTGAATTATTTTGATGTAGCTTTGTAAATCACTGTTTTTTATTCTGGAAATGAAGCTTTTTACAATCATTTTTTTTTTGTTTTCTAGAGATTTTTTATTGATTTTTTTTAAACAAAGGAAACCTTGATTGATTAACATATATGACTTTAGATCAAATTTTGGTTATTTAGAGTATCCACAACCATAACCAATCATCTCTTTAACATCGAAGGTTACAATTCTTTAGTTAAATGTATATCAGAGGTGATTGATTAAACTATAACTGTAGAATTTTATCGGTAAGATTTTTTTATTTAGCTGTAAGTAATGTAATTTTTAAAATTTATTACTACATCAATATATTTTTTTACATCTAAAAAAATTGGAGCTTTAGAAATAAGGTCTTTACAGCTATTTTTCATTTTTTAGTTGTAGCTTTAAAAATCAATATAAAGTATAATTGGTCATTTTGATGGCTATAAGTAAAATTTAAAGTTAAAATTAGCTCCTACAACCCAACCAAACATCCCTATCATCATATTTTATTAACAGTTGTCCTTATATTTCATCCCATAGCCATGTATCCCTTCATTTTCAGGGTTATTAACTAACACTTTGACTAATTTCTTAAATAGATATGATGCATAATTATTCTCCACATATTTTTTATATGTATATATAATAATTTTATAGGTCTGTAAGACTATTAGTTATGATATATTTTCGTCAACTGTAATATATTCGGGACCATCTACTTTATTTTTGCGACAGGACCACCTTTTGTTTTTGGCGTTCACAACTCATACAAACATATGATTGAGTTTCAATCCAAGTTATGGTACATGGACAACACTAGTACAACCGACTAGATTATAAGTTTCTATCAATCACCAAACTCTTAAACATATTTTATTGACTCGACTTTGAAAACCATATAGTTAGTTTTTTAAAATCACAAACTACTAGTCATTTTAAATGAATTTGTGTGTAAATTAACATGAATGTATATCATAGTTTATAGTTTAAGAAATAAAATACCTTTTCATAAATAAAAATTATTATAACTGAATTACACAAACAATACAAGACTCAGAAAACCCAACATTACGTAATTGGGAATCACACAACTATACCCAATTGATCCTCCAACCGGATTAAACCAATCCAAACAATTAAACAAAAAACACACATACAAACTTGCCAAATAAGAAAATCATTTTCGTTTCAACCCAAAGAACAACATGACCTTCTCACGATAGCTAGATTCGACCATATCGGTGAGTCCAACGAGTCTGGCCGTGAGACGGTTGAAGATGTCATCAAGGAGATGTTCACCGAAATGATTGATGAAGAGAGATCCCATTGTGGCCTTTATGCAAACCATCCATTGCCTCACATCCTCTACGTCCATTGGCCGTTTAAGCCATGTCGTGGGGTCCATCAGCTCCATATATTCAACATTGAAGCAGCCGTTTTTCTCTACCAAGGCTGTTACCTCCTCGGGTGATGCTGAGTAGATAGGTATGTTGAAGCTATCGAGTTGCTCTTCACTGATCAAACCCTACAAGCCCATCTCATTAAACTCAATAAAGTCATTATAAGAAACAAGCAAGACATATTTTTCTCTACTTGTCATTGTAGAAAAAAAAAATTCGTTTTAAAATAGAGAAATTCCCTTAGATAGCCTCTTTTAGTTTGTTTGTCACAAAAATAGTTTTTAAGAAAGAAAATGACCAAAATGTTTTTTTTAGAAGCTAAAATTTTTATTTTTATGCATTTATACCCCTAGGATTAACTAATTTGCACTTTAGGGTTTAGAGTTAAGGGGTGGATTTGGGGTTAGGGTTTCAAATTTAAAAAAAAAAAATCAAAAAAATCAAAATTTCAAAAAAAAAAAAAGTCTATTTTGGTCATTTTATTTTTTTAAGGCTATTTTTGTGACAAAAACTTTAAAAAGGCTATTTAAGAGAATTGCCCTTTAAAATAAGTGTCGTTTTAGAGTTTCAATGCAAAATTCATTAATAATATTCTTCACTTTATTTTTCTATTGGTTGAAATATGGTTATATGTATAGATAATTGTGTTTATATTTTGGAAATATACAAAATCATATGTTTTCTTAATATGTGTACATAAATCTAGAACGATAAATAATATAAAACGGAGGGAGTATATAAATATTAACAAAAAAAAATCTAAACATTTTAAATTTTTGCTCTGGTTATAGATGCAAAAAACTGTATTTGGTGTCATGGAGGAGGTTTGCTCAGAATATTGTTTTGCAAATAATCAACCCATTTATTGGTATGGTGTATTGAGTAATTCGAGTTATCTATCACTACTTTATAACATCAAAATAAGTCTGATTTATAGAGTCTTTTTACATGTGTGAGATGATTTATGAAGAATTACCTGGGATTGCATTTGAATGAGAACATCAGCCATGGAAGTATACATGATACTGTCGGCAAGATTGGAGAAAGGCATTCCTTGAGGAATCCCACACATTCCAACAACCAAAAGACCTCCACTCACTATTTCTTGAGCCCTAGCTTCTAGAAACTTCTCCATGTCCCGACCAAACTGATCTTCATAAGCCTTCACCACTTCCTCTTCAGCATTTGAGTAGTGAACCTTTCCTTTATTCCATGCCTTGGAGCTTTTGTCCAAGAGCTCCTTCGGAACACTTGAGAGCCAGTGTGTGGCCGCCAACGTCACCACAATATGAACGGAGGATTGAGGAAGAACACGGCCATAGAAGGAACCGGGGACACCGACCGCAAAGTAACTCCGGTCTTGAGGGAGAGAGGTGAAGAGAGTGTTGAAGTCGTTATTTGTGAGGTCATTGAAGAAGACGAGGAACTCTGGTTCTTTGGAGTTTGGTTCTAAGGTGGTTTCAACAGATTTGATGATGTCTTGGACGAGAAAGAATGTGTTTGGTCCAGTTGCACAACCAAGGTCAGCTATGCGGAATGTGTTGGAGTCACAGATTAGGGTTTTTGCATCTAGTTTCTCCGTTATCAACTTGTCTATTGTCTCTTTCAACAAACTTGCTGATCTTCTCTGTCCACAACAAAAGTAGTCGAAAGATTATTGTACTTTGATGATATTTCGAATTTTTAAGCCGTGCTAGAAAAAAAACGATTAAAAGACCGAACTACTCCCATTTTAGTGTCCGAACAAACTAGACATCACTGGAAAATAAAATTCCGAAAACCCTTTAAATATTTCTTCAACACCTTAAAATCAACACTAACTTTTGCTTTTAAAAAAACGAATTTGATTGAATTGATACTTTGTTTTTCATCAAATCTGGACCAAAGTATTTCCAATAATACATAACACTATTTTTCTGCACTGGTGAGATGAGATCCTGACCAATATAGTTTCCTCTATATTTAGCTGATTAAAGATTTGCTTTTCGTTAGACAATGAGTCCGCCTAGTAATCTTCGGTGTTTTTTTTGTGTGGCTCGATGAGTTCTGAACATTTTAATATCGTCACTGAAGTTTCTTTACAAAAAAAGGTACATAACAAGGAACCAAGTAAGAGATTATGAAAGTGAAGTCAAATTCTATTTTTTTTTCTTTTAAAGTAATGGGCTTCTAGTTTATCCGAATAGCCAGCCAAGTGATATATCTATTCAAAGATCGACTGATCATTCTCTTAGATTAATCTTGTTTTCGAAGTGTCTTAAACTAGAAAATTAAATATTTCAAAAAAAATTCTTCATATTTTATGAAATCTCAGTCTTATGGAGTATACATTTTTATAAATATAAGTGCTAATATAAATAAGCATGTATTTACAATCATTTTAAACATCAATTTCAACTCGTTTTAAATGATTTAAGACAATTAAAATAAATTTGTGAAACAAAAATATAATGAGTTCAAAAAAAAATGTAACTCTTTTTTCAATTTTAGAGACTTTCCTGATAGCTAAAATGACTATAAATGTAAAGAATGATGCACCAACTATTAATTTTGCTATATATAACAATCCCTTATCAAGGTTTTAAACATTTTATATTTATTCTTCGGAAATTTTGCTTATAGCTCACTGTTTTTATTTAACGGTGTGAATCTCACTAACTAATTATCTGATATACCAATCAACTCCAATGTTTCTATTCCAATTTGTTAAATCAGATGTAACAAACCAATTCATAATACATCTTCTTGAAGTTCCTAGTTTTATGAAGAAAAGAACAAATAGGGGAAAAGATGAAAAGATAAGCTGACAAAGAAACCTGCAGATGGGAATTCTTAGAATAGCTGTTGGGGCCATCTCCTCCACTCATAGGAAGTGAATTAAGAACAATCTCTACTTTTCCCATTATGATTTGCCTCTTTTCTTCTAATACTTTGAATGTAAACTCTGATGCCTATCATTTATATAGGTCATGCACTTAACAAGTAGTGCTTATGTTATACCATTTTAATAATAATAGGAATACTAACTAAGACTTTTTGTTTATTATTTAGATTGGTGTCAAAATCACTCTTCCAGGGAGAACAGATTTACCATGTCATTATATATACAGGTTTACCATGTCCTAGTTTACAGCTTGAAAAGATTTTGGTTTACCATGTCCTGGTTTCCAGCTTTTCCAACTTGAAAAGCATATCAAAAATCTAAAACATTTTTTGCAAAAAGAAATTTTACTTTGTATCGTTCCAATTTTATGAGGACATTATCGGATGTCCTCGAAAGGACAATTTCACTTTATATACTACATATATTATCCATGCAAAAACAACAAAACATTAACACCAAATTTTGCTTCAAACTTGTAAACAGAAATTGATGACATATAACAGATCAACTAAGAGATCGAAATTATACATATATAAAATGAAACAGAAACCCTCTAAAACTGAATGTGTATGTATACGATTTTTTGTCAACAACATATTTTATGTGGGTTGAATTGAGATAATAATATCGACGACAATAGCACAAACCAAAAATCATATGTTTTGTCAACATATACATGTATATGTTTACAATTAAAAAAAAAAATTGTACAAGAATGTGCTACAACATGTGCTTATTTAGAACAAAGAAATCAAATTACCGAAACAAATTAGGTAGGTTTAATAAAAAAAAATGAGGTAGGCTTAATAAAAAGACATAGAGTAAGGTTGTAACAAAAATTAAATCTGAAAAAAAATTGAACAAATTTTAGTTGTAAATAAACTAACTTTCTTCTTTAAAACAGTTAAAAGGGGTTATTTTCTAAGAAATAAGAATCAATCTTCACATTATAAGATATAGACTAGGCATATCCTTGTTATAGTGGAAGATTATTTTGGTAATAATAATAAACATTGATGATTTAAAACTAACACAACTAATTAATTAGCAAACTATAACTTCTCTACTAAATTTGATTTCACTCATTACACCAAAAAATTGATTTCACTCACTAATCAGCAGCTGAGCTCATATGCTCCCGTACCATACTCAATGGACTCCTACTAGTCATACGTTTTAAATATGAGCTAATAATGGATTAGTAGTGATTATTATTACAGTGGTCCTAGTAGGCTAGCTACTAGTTACTACATATAATATATTTTTCCTTTTAAAAAGTCGATTATTTCTTTGAAATTGAGAACCTACGAAATCGTAGGCCAATCAAATAAATTAATAAGTAATCAAGGTACTATGATATATGCCTCATCGATCTCCAAAGGAGATGCTTTGCACTAATATCCAAGAATAAGTCAAAAGATGCCAAAATTTATGATAATAAACGTAAATCAGTTTGTTTATATTTTAATCAATGTGTCTCTACTGATTCCAACTTTAAAAAATCTTTTTGTTTTGCTTTTATCTCTGGCAATGCGTCTTTGTTGATTCCTCCACAATCTACCTAGTAAGCGATGAACTTGATAGAAATATGAATTAATGAATATATCAGATAAACATCATAATAGCAGAATTAAGTGATCGCATAAAACATACTCCTTCCGTTTCATTTTAGTTGTCGTTTTAGACTTCGGCACATATTAAAAAAACATTTAATTTTGTATATTTCCAAAATAAAAACACAACTACCAATACACCTAACCACATTTCAACCAATAAAAAATAGATTAAAATAAAAAATCAATAAATTTTACATTGAAACTATAAAACGACACTTATTTTGAAACGAAAATTTTACTCTACAACGACACTTAATCTGAAACGAAGGGAGGATATGGTTATTTGTGTCTGAACTAAATTTTATATGTTGCTTCATCAATATAATCATTAGAGGAAAAAAGTTGTCTAGTATTCCCTCCGTTTCAAATTAGATGTCGTTCTGGAGTATAATTTTTGTTTCAAAATAAGTGTCGTTTTCGGTTTTCAATGCAAAATTTATTGGTAATATTATCTATTATATTTTTCTATTGATTGATATATGGTTAGGTGTATTGGAAATAATGTTTTTATTTTGAAAATATGTAAAATTAAATGTTTTCTTAATATGTATGCATAGACCTAGAACGACAACTAATATGAAACGAAGGGAGTGATTCGTAATTTTCACCTTTTTCGTTATATTTTCAACACATTAGAAACAAACTCAAACAAGTGTCGTTCATTGTAAATTTACATTGTCGATGTTAACCGTATCGGTGCGTACATTCTATGTGTGGAGTCATTGTATATCTTCACTTTTGAAAATATAGTTCACATTCTTTAACATGTGAAAACGATAAATTTGATCGATAGATAGTTAACTACAAGTGATTTATTTTTCCGTAAAAATAGATTAGTGGTAATTTATTTTTATTTTCTGTAAAATAGGTCAATGACTTTTTTAAAAAATAATTAAGCATCGCGTTTCATTTTTCTTGTTATACTGTTAAAATCAGAACCAAACCGAAAGGAGTGTAAAACACTTTAAACTCACTGTGTCGAGGTTCGCCGGTCTTTGCATGAGTGAATACATTACATTCTATGTGTGGAGTGATTGTATATCTTGATTTTTGAAAATTCTTTAATAGTTTTACACTGGGAGAAGTTTAAAAATGTGAAGTCACTTACCCAAGAAAGAAAGCCATCATATCGATTATAAATTCATCAGTTAAGAAGTAAGTAGTGTTGAGACTTGGAACTGGTCGAGATGAACTTTAAGTATTTACAATTCATTAACTAACTCTAGTCTAGCATATGAACTTTGCCTTTATTTGAAATCTAACCTAATTTCTAACCAAATGTTGTTAGCTCGAGCTGACCTAAACCTCATGAATATAAAATCCTTCAAGGAAAGCTTGCCCTAATATCTAAACTCTATTTAGCCGCATCCGTACGAAGTTCTCTTCATTTTAATTTATGATTTTTTACATTGTTTTAAAAATGTTGTTAGCTCAACAGAAAAATCACCAAAAGCAATTAAAGTCTAAAGATTACAAGATCAAATGTAGCTTGAGAAAAAAATTAAACATGTGTTTTCAAGACAAAACTAAACGGGTGTACATAAGAGTATTTGGAAAAATAAAACATGTGTAGATGATTTTGGATGAATTAGATAAGTTGCTATGATTTTAACCAAAAGAAAACTCTAGAATCATATCTATAAATATTAGAGTTTGATTCTCTCATATACTATTAACTAAATAACCTCCACCAGAACATTATATCTCAACAAATTTCTTAAAATCTAATATGTAAATACTTTTAAAATATTTGGGATACTATAAAATTAATCAAAAAAAAAAAAGATCGAATGGTAGGCAGACCTTGAGTTGCTAAACAATTCGGGTCCAAAAGGTACTCTACTACACTTTCACCTTGTGCCACATGGATATGAAACCATGATTTGAACCTAATTTGAATATGTGGAAAACAAGATACATTTGTAAATCTTAACATTTGCACCAAAAAAAAGATACATTTGTAAACTGCATCTTTCCCAGGTTAATAAAAAATAGATAAATTTTCTAGGATAATATTTTTTAATTTATTTTCATAAAAATAGTTTCCAAAGAGAAAAATGATCAAAATATTTTATTAAAAAAATAAATATACATTTATATCATTACAGTTAACTAATCTAAATTTATGGTTTAGAGTTAAAGTGTAGAATTTTGGGGGTGAAATTTTAAATTTTAAAAAATAAAAAATAAATATTAAAAATTTCAAAGTGTTATTTTGATCATTTTATTTTTTTGTGCTATTTTGGAGACAAAAACTTAAAAAATGTTTGCCCCAAAAAATATGTATGTTAGATAACATATGACATTTAGCTATATATAAAACACTCTTAATTTTAAGTAATGCCTTGGAAAATATGGGTTGGGGCTGAGAACCTCATGATAATCTAAAGAGAAATTCTCTAAGATAATCATTTTTAGTTTATTTTTACAAAAATAACTTTTAAATAAAAAAATGACTAAAATATTTTATTAACAAGATAAATATATATTAAAGTATGAGGTTTTTAGGACAAAATTTCAAACTTTAAAAAATAAAAAAATAAAACTAAAATTTTAAAATAAAAAAATAAAAAATATTATTTTGATTTTTTTTTGTTTTGTAATTGTTATTTTGGTGACAAATTTTTTTTAAAAGAAAATATTTGAGAGAATTGGTAAATAATAAAATAATAAGATCACAAGAATAGGCCCATTACCATTACTGCATCATAGTAGTTTGCCTAATGTTGTAAAGTTTGAGAATATGGGTCTGATAATGGGCCTATTCTTGGTGAAATCACTCTCCATCCTTCTCTTTACCGTAGTATCGTAATGGTGGCAATTCTCAAGTGTCCTGCAAATTCGCTCTTTCTCCTCCACTCTTCTCTCTCCGTCGTCGTCGATAATGGCGTCTACTGTAGAGCTCCCGACGTCGAAATCAAACAGATCATCTAATCGCTCCGTGACCGGAAACACAGAACTCGACACCTGGATTCGGATCATCGAGTACATTGCGAAATTCAAAACCGAGCTCTGGATGCTTCACGGTAATTGCAATCTTCAATTCTACATTTCTTTCCGAAGTTTCTGAGATTCGCTTTTTTTAATGTAATTGTAGATGTGTTTGAAATGGGACCGAAGCAGCTTCCTGATAATCTAGGTGAACACACCAACGAGATGGTAGCTTTAAGATGCTTAGCGTCTTTGTTTGATTCGAGTAAAGATGTTGCTGGTTCTGATGCTGAGTCAAAGATTGAGTTTGATTCCTCCCAAAGCTGTGAACATGTACTTCAATGTATCTTGGATGAGGTAACTAACTAACAACCTGCATTGTTTTAATGTGACTCTCTTTGTCTACTAAGACTTAGATTTAACCTTCTTCTTCGTTGTTGTAGATACCCTTGTCGGAGCTGAGACCAGGTTCGCCGGGACTCTCAAAGTGGAATGTTCTGCCCTTTATCGAAAGCAAGTTTCTTTGCTTGCCTAAATGTGCTTTGGAACTGGTATTGTGATTGCTTATGAGTTCCCTTTTGATGAGTTACTATAAAGGCTTTTTAAAGTTTAATGTTTTTTCTGGGATCAGATGATTGAAAAGGATGCTCAAGTGTCGTCTTGTCAGTGGGAAGACGGTATGAGTGTTGATGGCAAAGATACTGATCTAGTTACACCTCTAGGATCGTTTGGTCGTGACCCTGGAGATGGAGCTGATGAGATTTGTAGATCCCATGCACTGTTTGAAGAAAGTAACCATGGCGCTGGAGATGGAGCTGAGATTAGTAGATCGCAGGCGTCTCTTGAAAACGGAAGTGATAGTTATGTGTCAAGTCCCTCAGAGAATAGATACAAGTGCATTCAATGCAAACAGAGTGGGAAGCTTTTGTTCTGCTCTAGGGATGGCTGTGCAGTCATGGTTCATGAGAAATGTGTTGTGGATTCCCCGCCTGTTTACGATGATGCTGGAAACTTTTACTGCTCTCTCTGTGCTTTTGGCTGTGTTTCTGCTGAGTATCTCCAATCTCAAGAGGAAATTGCTATAGCAAAGAAGAAATTACTTTCCTTTCTTAGTCTAATGTCTAATGTTAACAAGAAGAAAACCCATTGAAGGTTAACTCATTAATCTCTTAAAGATTGTTTAATAAAAGGAAAATTACATTTGCACTTGGTCTCTCTCTCTCTTGGTTACAACTTTCCGTGGTAATATACAAACAAAAGATCTCTAGTAGTGTGTCTGACACTTCTCTGTGGGTTTTTAAACAGGAGTGGTCTGTTCTGAAACAGAAGCTAAACCCTGCATTAACCTGACAATCTCACTAGTGTCATCCAGGTAGTACTTGGCCTTGCTAGGCTTTTGACCAACGGTACAAGCGAACACCTCAGCTCTCGGCGCAATTGAAGGACCTTCAGTGGAACTGCATATCACCTCAAACATGTCTTCATCAGACCTGTCATCTCCAATACAAAGGACAAACTCAGGAAGTGTTCCTCTTTCTTGCATCATCGAAAGCATCCTTGTCGCTATAAGACCTTTGCTCACGCCCTGTAGTATTACAACAAGAACAAAGAAGACTCGTGATGTTACAATAGAATCAAACGCTTGGGGGTAGAACAGTGACACAAACCTGCGGCTTGACCTCAACATAGTTCTGTCCTCTCTTGACTGTTACAGGTTCATTTGCAAGGACACTTTCAAGATGATCTAGAAGTTCCTTAGCTTGACATGATCCGAAATCAGGGTCAGCATCCTCATAGCTCCAAACCAGAGCAGTCTCCTTGTCTTCGATTGTTGATCCATCGGTTGTCTCGGTGTAAAGTTCCATCACAGGCTCTGCAATTTGCTTCCAAGAACTATCTGTTGCTCCCACACAATTATCCCATTCTACTGCCTTCCTCAGCCTCAGAAAGTAGCCATGTTCAGCTGCAATCCCAAGCTTCTCACAGGGAGTAAACCATTCTGACAGTGTCTCTCTACTTTTAGCGCTAACAATGAACACAAGATTGCCCTTGTCCTGACACAAGGTGTTCAGTATGTCGATAGACTTCGATGATGGTCTTTTATCAATAGACCCCTGTGGCATCAAAGTACCATCATAGTCCAAAAGAATAGCTCTTGTCTTTGTCCTCTTATAAGCTGAGACTATGTGCTCCATCGAAAGCTTCCTGAAGCTCTGGTCTAATGCCACAACCCTGAAACTAAGACCAAACCCAATTCCCCAACACCTCCTTCGTCCATGCTCACCACAACTCCTCTCAAGATCTTGGAGGAAGCTACGAGCCCAATAGCCAACATCATGTGTGCTCACATACTTGTAGTGCTTCTCATGCCTTTGCTGTTTCTCCGGCTCAGCTGCTTCCAGGGCACTGTCCATTGCATCTGCCACTGCATCAACATTCCAGGGATTGACACGAATAGCTCCGCTTAAGGACGGAGAGCAACCAATGAACTCAGAAACCACCAGCATGCTTTTGTGATTACGATTACTCGGCTCCAGCTTTAGAATCTTGTCCAGCTTCTCATTCCCTTGACGAGAAACTATATACTCATAAGGTATAAGATTCATCCCATCCCTAACAGCTGTTACCAAACAACACTCAGCAACTACATAATAAGCAACCCTTTCATAGAACTTCAACGGTGCATCGATCAACACTATAGGATCATAGCCAGGTCTCCCAAACGTCTCATTAATCCGCTTAACAGTTGAGTACGTCTCAGCTTTCATCTCTTTAACATCTTTCCCTTTCCCTCTCGCTGGATTAGCTATCTGCACCAACACAACTTTCCCTCGCCACTCAGGATTTTGCATAAGCAGCTGCTCCATAGCCAATAGCTTCAACGTTATCCCTTTGAAGATGTCCATGTCATCCACACCGAGCAGCATTGTCCTGCCCTTTCGACTATACAGTTCGATGAGCTCCTCCACTTTCCTTTCAGTCTCAGGTAAGCTCAGAACAGACTGAAGCTGACCCATGTGGATTCCGACAGGTAGAATCTTGATACTAACGGTTCTACCGTAATACTCAAGTCCAATGTATCCTCTTTTGGACTCATAAGTAAGACCAAGCATTCTACTACAGCAAGACAGGAAGTGCCGTGCGTAGTCAAAAGTGTGGAATCCTATCAAGTCAGCGTTCAGCAGAGCTCGAAGCAGCTCCTCCCTAATAGGCAGAGTCTTGTAAATCTCTGAAGAAGGAAAAGGGCTATGGAGGAAGAAGCCGAGCTTGACACGGTTAAACCTCTTCCTCAAGAATGTAGGCAAGACCATCAAATGGTAATCATGTATCCACACGAAATCATCCTCAGGATTAATCACCTCCATGATCCTATCCGCGAAAATCTTGTTCACTGAAACGTAAGCTTGCCAGAGAGACCGATCAAACCTGCCTCCAAGATCAGGAGAGAGTGGCAACATGTAATGAAACAAAGGCCAAAGCTGTTGCTTACAGAACCCATGGTAGTATCTGCTGTATAAATCCAAAGGTAAGAACGTTGGCACACACTTGAAATTTTCAAGAAGAAGCTGATACACTTCTTCTTGCTCATTGGGATGAATCTCTTCTTTCAAACAACCCACGTAGATAACTTCAATGGGTTTTTCATCTCCTAACCCATCTTTTAACTGGAGGAGAAGCGAGTTCTCATCCCAAGAAAAGCTCCAACCTTTGCTACAACAATAGCTTGTACTAGTATCATCACTCTCTAGCTTTCTTTGAGCTCGTATTGGTAACTCGTTAGCTACAATGATGATACGGTCTTTTGGAGAGAGATCAGATGAGACACTTTGTTTAGAATCGTTGTCGATGTTGGACATGAGTCCTGCGACCGCCATGATGCGAGGGATTTGTTGGTTCATGCGGCCAAAACTTGGGGAGTCTCCTGAAGCAAGCTCTAGTAGATTCGAATAGGATCTCGAAACCATGTTTGTTTGGTTACTCCGACCAAACTCTTCTGTGTGTTCTTTCTTGGGATTAACTGAGAGAACAAAAAAGATTGAATTTTTGTTGGTACCCTTTTGGATTGTGTCTTAAAGAAAGGAGGTTCTTGGTTCAGACAAGTGATGTAGAGGTTTTAAATCTGAGAAAAAAGGGAATATTACAGCTTGAAACATTAAACGTGAGGTTTAGAATTCGAGGTAGAGAAAAAGAGATTTTTGACTGTTGATTGAGAAAATGCTTATGCTGTTTTGGGTGAAGGGAAATTAAAACAAAAGGATTCTTGTTTTACCAACACTTTTCTCTTTAAATGGAAGATGGAGAATTTGAGTTTTTTTTTTTCGTTTTTAATGTTTGAGAATGAGATTTGGAATTAGAATTGAAAACTATCAACGTACGAAGAAGAAGAAAGCAGCTTTTCTTTTTTCCTCAGACACAACACAAGCTTCAGGCGCATGTTATCTTTACTGTAGTGATAAGAAGGACAATGTACTGTAACATCATTGCTCGA